>JABFEA020000038.1:217682-227845 GCA_019775915.2 Cyphomyrus plagiostoma
ATAAGATTTTAACAACTCTGAGCTATTAGATAAGTTCTCCCCAAGCGAGCTTGATGGGCCGAATGGCCTCCTCTCGTTTGTATAGTTCTTATGTTCTTATGTTTGGAGTGAATAATTCTATAAGGCTGTAATTAAATTGTAACAAGAACGGACAGGCGCCGGCAGGGGTGGGTGATCTCACCGATAGAGGGGGCAGACAGACAACGTAAGCGGCCCTTACTTATCTTTAGCCTTCCACAAGGACAAGTACTAACTTACTAATTAGGGCAAACGGCGAACATGTGGTTGTAACATAGATGGAAGGTACCAAGAATGGGGGGAGACGCCCAAAAGGGCTATAAGAGGGACAGAGCCGATACATATGGTTGAGTCTCTTCCTGTACATTCTGAATGTATGTCAGACAGATGCTCCCAGCTTGCAACCTGTTAGAGAATAAACCTGTGGCTTGCAACTACTCCTCGTCTCAGCTGTGAATCTCTTCTCATCAACGGACCCGGCGTAGTACAACTCTAACAGTTTGTTCCGAGATGTGGTGGTATCTCAAACGGGAGATTGTCCCGACTTCCGAGGGAGGGTCAAACACTGCGGTTAAATTAGCCTCATATTCGATATTCAGTTTTCTAGCTTTAATAACATTTCACGGAAGTAAGGTGGGGTGTTCTTAATCAGAATCGTGTTGTCTAGTACACAGACAACGATGCACACCTATTATTTTTGTGCTTCAAACCATTTTGTGATTTGTGCAAAATTGTGTTAATTGCTAGTAAAATAGGTCCTGTCAGCTGTAATGACATGGTCGGTTAGCATTTTGGGCTCATGGCAAAATCATGCACACCCCTTTGTTTCCCAGATTGCTTTACGTACAATTTTTTATTAATTTTTGAATGTTCGAATATATCCGTATAAGGTGTAATGGGATAATACATTGATGGGTTAATAACTTTAAAACTACACAAGACAGGTATTTCTAGTGAAGTGTTTTTTGATCAGTGGACTACGCGGAACAATGTACACTCCTTGGATTTTCAGAATAACTCTCTCTAACAGCTATTAATTAATACATTGTATCCATATTACATGCCATAGGGGCAATGCACTAAAGGGTTAGTAGCTCTGAAACAAAATGGGACAGTCATGTCCTATGAAGTGTGCATGCATCAGTCAAGTCTGGGGGACAAAACACACCCCTTGGATTTTCAAGATCACTTTCTGTCTAGCAGTTATTAATATATTGTATGCATATTACATGCCATTGCTCCATTTCATACATATTGCCAGTTAATTGATAACACAAATTAACCCATAACTAAGTTGTAAAGTGTGATTTAGGCAGTGCACTGTGGGACAAAGCAAATGTATCACCCAGATTGTAACTTAACTGCAGTGAAACTAACGCACCATATAGTCCCAGCCCCTGGTTTCAAGTTATGTGATCACATGTAGGGTGTCACTATGTGAGCCACTTGTTTTCTTCTAGAATTTAAAATGGTGTCAAGACCAACACAACACACCAGCAAACACTGGGTCAGGATCTAAATATTTATTGACTTTTTGTACAAAATGCCTGTCCCGTTCAAAAATAAAACACATTACTATTACTGCAGTATTAAAGCACAATACTTTTTCTGATTGCTGTTATATTCCAAGATATGAGAATATACAACAGCTTTTCTGATTCAATCACAAGAACTTTTAATACCAGATCAGTTAGATATAAATGTAGATATAAACCACATATTCTCCCAGATAAAGCATATGTGGGGATAAAATGTCACACTATAAAATACACTATATGGATAAAGTATTGGGATATTTGGCCATTACACCTCCAAGAATTTTTACGATATTTTGTTCTAAATCCATAAGCATCAATATGGGGTTGGTCCCCCCCTTTGCAGCTATAACAGCTGCCACTCCCCTGGGAAGGCTTTCCATACAATTTTGAAGTGTGTCTATTAGAATTTTTCCCCATTCACCCAGAATAGCATTTATGATGTCAGGCACTGATGTTGGACTTGAAGGCCTGGCTCACAATCTGTTGTAGTTTATCCAATAGGTGTTCGATGGGGTTCTTCCACACTACTCACCCAACCATGTATTATCACACCTTGCTTTGTGCACTGGCACACAATCATCCTAGAACAGAAATGGGCCGTCTTTAAACTGTTCCCACAAAGTATAAAGCATAGAATTGTGCAGAACATCTTTGTATTCTGAAGCAAAAAGAGCTCTGTTTACTGGAATTGAGACCTAGCCCAACCCCTGAAAAACAACCCCATACCATTATCCCTCCTCCAATAAACTTTACAGTTGATACAATGCAGTCCGGAAGTTAATGTTTTCCTGGCATCTGACAAATCCAGACCAATCTGCCAGACTACTAGACACATGATTTATCACTCCAAAGAAGATTGTTGTTTTTATATAGCAGCAAATGGAAATGATTGTGTAGCACTACATTGCTGTTGCGTTTGTCATACTTCCCTGGGCTGCATAAGGATGTTTATCTTGCTGTGGTGCACGCATTTGAATCGCTGGCTTGTGGCAATGACCTCATCTCCTCCACTCCACGTGTTTCTGTTGCACTGCCAGCATTTGGATGCCTTTGTCGCCTTAGTCACACAAGCCTCTCTGCACAGGAATTATAAGACTGTTCGTTCCCACTGCTCCAGACTCCAGTAGCAGTGTGCTTCACACCACCGCATCCGACACTTGAAATTGCGTTTGGTGATATGAGGCTTACATGCAATTCCTTGGCCATGGAAGCCCATTCCATGAAGCTCCCTTCGCAGTTTTTGTGCTGGAGTTAATGTAAGAGCACATTTGTAAATCTGCAGTTATTAAGTTAACAGAGTGTTGGTGTCTTGTATGCACTATACACCTCAGCAATAAGTGACCCTGCTCTGTTACATTATGTGGTCTGCCATTTTGTGGCAACTTCTTGTTCCTACACTCTTTCACTATGCAGTAATATCACTTACAGTTGACTGGAGTATCTAGCGGGGAAGAAATTTCACAAACTAACTTATTGCAAAGGTGGTGCCCTGTGACAATACCACATTTCAATTCACTGAAATCTTCCGAATGACCCATTCTAACACAAACTTTTGTAAATCTAGGTGTACTTTTGTCCATATGATGTATCAAGGGTTGTTTGGTGCCTTGAAGCCATAACAAAACCAAAGCCAAGTGTTATTTAACTCATAGCTGTTGGTTCCAATGTAACATTTCTCATTTCAGTAAACATAATTAAACACATGTAGCTATTAAAAAGTTTTTACATACTCCAACCTAGAAATTTTCACATATATTTCAAATGGTGGGCAGCAGAAATTGTGTCGTTCAATGCGAATTCACAAGTTAACAAATCATCTGCTGATAATATACAAAATAAAATACGGAGTTAATTTAACACAGAAATCAGGCTGCAGATTCAAAGCTGGAATGGACAGGATTTCTTTTGAAACAAACTCTGCCTTAAGAGTGAGAAACATGATCATTGCCTAGCATATAACCCAGAAAAGTCTGTTTCTTGTTTCAGACCTCAGTTACATGTAACTTAAATACTCTATTACATTTATACAATAATAAAGGTTGCTGATAGGGTCGATTGCTTTCAGTTGCTCTAGAAACAAAAATACCATCTGATAAACTATATTCCATGATAGAGGAGATCATATTTGGGAATATTTTTAGGATCAATGGGACTTTGGACGATGAGTTTTCCTCGCATGGCTCCCCGATAAATGACCTCAATCAAGTCTATAAAATCTTGTTTAGTCTTGAAACTCCCTACAAACTTTGTGTGATCAGGGGACCTGCAGAAAATTACATGGGAAAAAACAGACACACCCACATGCACATTTTAATGTTAACCACAAAATGAAATACATAGTACATAAATAGGCTAGGTCCAGATTTCTGAGTAGTTTAAAAAAGATAACTTAATTATTTTATGGGTCATTCCATACCAACTCACCCTGAGTCTTGTAGGTCAAGTCCTTGGATTTTCAGAATAGTTTTTCTGTGAACATGTCACTATTCTGAACTTACATATGTTTAAGCTCATTAACAGCTCAATTCATAATGGATTTAGGTAGGCATAAATAAAATCTTTCAGATGTTGTCCACTGATTTTCAATTTGATCTGTGTTCCTGAATTTATGTAGCTGTTAAATTAACTTGAACAGGTCATGTTTCATGTATGTGTGTAAGCATCAATTTTTCAAAAAAATCATACGTCCGGTATTTTTTTGTATTTCGTTCCTAGATTTTAAAAAGCTGCCCTCACTTACAGAATTTTGTCAATCTTAAATTGTTCTCCTTCAGAAAAATCAAAAGCTCCACTAATGGTTAAAAACATTTTGAGTTTAATTTTGACCATATATTTTTTCAAAAGGGATTAACTTGGTGAGTTAGCATGGAATGACCCTTTAACCAGATACACAGATCAATAAAGAATTTGAGTACACAATTTACAGAAAAATTGAATCTCACAAAAGTACTTAGATATTCAAAAACAAATACCAATGCCACTCTTACCCATAGTCAACCTTCATATGTTGTCCATTAAAGAAAAAAACCGTAGAAGGGATGTAGCTGATGTCAAAATAACGTGCATAAATCTGAACTTTGTCCACATCAACTAGATATATTGATGCCATGTTGCGAAGGTCATGGGAGGTCTTTGCCAGCTGTCCATTGCAAATAAAGAAAGAGGCTAGTATTAAACCATAAAACTGCACAATGCAAATTAAACCGTTAAATGCAATGGATCACCAACTTGTTGGTAAAATTGGCTTTTGGCAATGTTCAGTCTCACTTACTATGTTTATTCCATAGACTACAACTCCCTATTTTCAGAGGTGAGCAATGCGGAACTAATTTTGCTCCCTTTGATATACTAAAGCAAAAACTAAAGACTATATTTTACTGCTTACATTTTTTTTTTTACTAAAGTGTATTTGCGAAAAAAATGTGATCTTGCTCAGTTACATTTCATTTCTCGGATTTACATTTAAGTTTATTACTGATTACTAGTTGGATACCAGTCACATTTCATACTTTAACTAAACAAAGGCTGGTATATCCTTTACCGCAGACCGTTTAGTTCCTCATCACATTACCAACCAATTTCTGACCGCGTATAGTGGGGTCGTGGGGGGCCATGGTACACCCAGGACACGATGTCAGTCCGTTGCTAGCCACATACACACAATGATACACTATATAGGCAATTTACAGATGACCGTAAACTGAGCTACTGCTCAAACACCACTGTCGTGAATCTCGTGAATGTTTTAACTTCACAATGCGACAGTCGTATCTTTGCTACATTAATACTTACTATCTCATCCAACTGGAGACACACCGAATCGTCATCCTTTCCAAACCGTAAAACCAAAACCTTTTCTGCTACGTTCCTTATAACTTCGTCAATTTCTTTCTTTGATGTTAGCTTGGGGAGCAGGAAACTCATTTCGTTCTTCGTTTAGAGTCTATGTTTAGAGTCATGAAACCATCGGTTTTGTGATATTCTTCCGGCGAGGGACTCATGACCCGGAATGTGTATTAATACGTATATTGCAGACGCTGAAATTACCATGTATGTGATTTCCAACCTAGTTTCAGTAAACCACGACCCAAGATGTGTGACGAAACTATTCATTGACAAATTTTTCTTATTTGTGTGCCGTCAGTCGTAACTCGGATGCTGTTACTATAAAATGAGGTCAAAATTAACAAAACTACATTGTTTGTGTATCTACAGTACATTGCAAAACAATCGGACAGTAAATGAGCACAGGATTGTTTTCGTTGTCAGGGTTCACAACAATGGTCTTGGTTTATTGGACGAGTTGGAAAATCGCGTATATGCATTTAGCTATATTGGGATATTTTAAATCAAACATATCGAGAAATATTTAAAATTGTAATTCTTTTTGGTTATTAGTTTCCTTGAACATGCTCTTACATAATTAATAAAGTGAATTGCCTAAATAAAGCTACCTTGCAGTCTTTGGATTTTCCAGCCCTCCATCGCCCCCAGAAATTAAAGCCTTTCATATTTATTTTAAAAATACTTTATAATATACTCCAATGCTCGTCTCATCTTAACCGCGTCTGGGTAAAACCGACGTCTAATAATCAACAATCTGTTGCAAATTATTGGATTTACCTCCTAAATAATGTTAGCTGACCAAAGAAAACTGCAAATTTTACTTGTATATATATATATATATACACACACACACTGTGCTGCTTCTTTCCTACAAGTCCGGGAGCGTCGCGGAAGGGGTCACACGGCTGAAACAGGCGGCTTTACGGCTTTATCAGTGATAATGGCGGAGGAAAGGCGTAATGACGAACAACTCTCCGATGATGGAGGTGAAATTAGTGTTTTTCTTCAAAGCTCCAATTCGCATTCTGATTGTTTTTGGAAAGTATTTGCATTCATAGAGCTATGATCATTTTAAGACGAGAAATACAGGTTTTTACATAGTGTAACTATTGGGAGTGTATACCCGTCTGGCGACAGACTAAGGCTAATGAAATAGCTAGCACGATGTTTTGTTTTTAACATTTGTTTCGTTAGGCAAATACGATCTTAAAGGGGGTAGATGGTCGTGTGTGCGCGTTTGAGGTACCAAGACGGAAGGTACATTAACCATGTTTTAGTTGATGCCTGACAAGTTATTTGAGTCGTTAGTTTTGTTGCTGTTAGTTTGTAACGTTTCGGCCTATTCTTAAGTAGGACGGAGCCTAGCCAGCCTGCATGAATAATTGTTATGATATATTGTTTGATAGACTAGATTGCTTTGTGTGTTAGAGACAGGAGAACGACGTATTTCTGTTGAAACTATCTACGTAGAGGTGGCCAGCTTTTCTTGTATACTGTAACAATTAGTGATCAGCCTAATCGCTATAAGCTTTAACACCACTATGTCTGAGGACACGAGCATTCTTGGTTTTTATGTTGTAATTTTAATTACGTTATGCTGTGGCATAAGTATGGTCAATATTCATGTCGGGATCCCTTAGCTTGGTTAATAACTGCAGTTCTTTACCCGCTGGCCCAGTGTCAGGCTGCAGCTGCTCCCATCTCCCAGGTAAAAAGTAGCTCACCTTGGTAAGTTGTTTCGACTCCAGCAGGACCGGTGGAGAGGGGAGGCAGTGTGAAAACTAAGACTGTCTCTTCCAGCAATGGAGGGGGGGTTGCAGGGAAGCGATCAGCCCGGGAGCCTATGGGTCACCCGGTGCTGCCCAAAATGTCCAAGAGTGGACATGGGCTAACCAGCCAGTCTGCTAAGAAGCCTGCCCCTATCTCCATTAAGCTGGGTGCTAACGTAAGTATCAGTGCCTTGTGTGTCTCAAATAGGTCTGTGCAGTGTATTAACTGCTGAATAAACAGAGATCCTTACTATACCAGAGAAAGTAGTACAGCTGTTGTAGTGAATCCCTACCAATTTTATATCCGAAGTTCGGATGCTTAAGTTGCTCAGCTTAATTGAATGTGTTAGCACTGTGGGGGAAACCAGATTACTTGAATGAAACCTGTGAAACACAGTGAGAGGACAAAGTGGAGGCATACGGTTAAATTGTTAAACAAAGTTGAGTTTTACTGTATCACTGGGTTTTGTTTTGGGAAATGATGCAGGTTTTGTGTAGCTCACACAGATGTCTTTGTGTAACACAGAAACTGAAAGAGCCTGTCCCTGCTCTTCCTGCAAAGAAACCGGCATTGGCCTCTGTGTTTAATGAGGATGAGGATGTAAGCAGATTCCAATTTCCTTACACATACACACACACACACACACATTTGTATTCATATCTTTGTGGAGACAAACAGAATTCAACAATTTAGGCATTTTTAGTTTTTTGATTGCATACACAAGTTTTTACAAACATTGAGGTTTATGTTATGGCACCTGAAAAATGTCTCCACAAGCTAAAAAGTAACAGGCTTTACCACATTGTGGGGACATTTGGTCCCTACAGTGTGGTAAATAAAAGCACACACACCTCTTACACTAACTAAACTTACTAGTTTTTAGAGATATATTTTTGTTCTTGAACGATGCTGCTGCCTCTGACTGCAGAGTGAACCCGAAGAGATGCCTCCAGAGGCCAAAATGAGGATGAAGAACATAGGCAGGTAAGTCCCCATTCAAGTCACACGATTGGTCTGCTTGTTTTGATTAATGTATCTCTTGTGTTGTACTAATTAATTTTATTCTTTCATTCTGTTAAGTATAACAATAATTTAGCTAATTGTAACATTTTATGACCAGTAGGTTTAATTTAAGTGTACTTCTTTTATCTCCAACTGCATTTCCCCCTCTTAAATCCTCTGCAGGGACACACCCACTTCAGCTGGCCCCAACTCTTTCAACAAGGGCAAGCATGGCTTCTCTGACCACCAGAAGCTTTGGGAGCGGAAACTTAAGTCCCAAATTGATAAATAAATTTATCCCTATTATTGCTAGTTTTGAAGCATGTTGGAGGGAGTCTGTGACAGGGCAGAGTATGTGTAGAGAAGAGTTTTTTTTTTATTATTATTTTTTATTACTTTTTTGTGTAAAATTAACTTCAATTTGTTTGTGTCTACAGTATAAATTGTATATATTTAACACAATGTTAATGTGCTAAGAGCATTTTATTAATGTTCTGCTGATTATGGCTGTGTAGCATCAAGACTGAACAGTTCACCTGAAAGGACATTTTCACAGCCCGCTCGGAGCCTGAAGATTGATACTTCATTAAAACACTGAGTTTCAAATCACTGTTTTATGGCATTCTGTTTATCAGCGTGTCCGCTTTGAAAGGAGTCATGGGATGGGATGAAAGTGAGCTTTTAGTGTCTGTGCTATAGTGTGCCTCTGTTCTCTTGTAATATTGTTTAATACAGTTAAATGTAGCTTTAATGTTAGAGGCTTTTGGTGTAGATTCCTTGAAGATGACTGGATTTGGTTATTTTACCTCGTGTCTAGTGTGGTACAGGAGTTATAGCAGTCCATACCTGTATGAATATTACAATATAAATCAAAATGTGTGTGCGAGTGGGATGATGTGGTAGCTGAAGCTAGACAGTCACAGAAATTGAGAGCCCACTTAAGGACATATCACTCCAAATCGGCCACCTTCATGGTCTTTATGGCTTCAAAGATATTTGGCTTACCAAGTCCCCCAATTTATCCATGCCTGACAGTATCTCCTGGGCCATCATATAATGACCTTTATGATACTCCGATCAGACAACATGACCTCTGTCAGAACACTGATGGCAAGCTCCATTTATGGGCCCTACTTGTGGAGCTATAGTCCAGCATGATCTTGCCTGGTAAGTGGTGTGTGTTTCAGCAAGTGTGAATGTGGCTATTCTGACTTTGGGAGATTCACCCATGTGCGTGTGTTGTATCAAAGAGTTTTAATGCCGCACAATTCAAATGGCTTTATGCCTATGGGGGTTAGGAAGCTTTCATCTGAAGCAGACACGTCCGGCTGCAATGAAAGGCATTTGGAGCTGCTGGTCTTGACTGCATCTTACTGGGATGACTGGGACCCCCAGAACCCGGGCCTATAAGGCCCAGGAGCAGAACGTATAGCTGGGCAACTAAATGAGGACAGCGGGAGACCCATCACACATGTAAGGATGGCGGAAGACCCATCACAAGGACAGCGTGTTTGTTCTCCTTCCCTTTATTACACACATACAGTACACACTATTAATACAACACTGAGATGATTACCCTCAGTCAGTTTGCATATTAGACGTTTGTGCCTTTAAACAGCCATTTCAAACAATTCCTGCTGGTGGCTTCAGCTAAAAAGCGAATTCATCCCGTGAATTGCACTAACTGATTGTACTGTTTTTGAGAAGAGAAACTAAGACTTAAAATCTTTTGAACACCTAAGCCACAAAGCACTGGTTTAAAAACGATGGCATGGAACAGTGTTTCTCAGCCTGGTCCTTGGAGACCGTCTACTTTTTAAAAAGAAAAAAAAAAAAAAAAGGACATTGCGGCCTTAGAAAAGGTGCAGCGTAGGGCCACAAAAATGATTCCAGGTCTTAGAGGAATGTCATGTGAGGAAAGGTTAGTTGAGTTAAATCTGTTCAGCCTCAAGCAAAGGAGACTGAGGGGGGACATGATACAGGTCTATA
>JABFEA020000038.1:233607-248276 GCA_019775915.2 Cyphomyrus plagiostoma
ATTTTTACTGTGCCAGTTTACACTACCACATCTGTGAGAATTGTTGTGTTGTGCAAATATCAAACACTAGCAGAATTAGAATCCTCTTGCATGAATTTGCATTACAAATTCATTCCGTTCAGCTTTTCTATAGTACTTTTTTAAAATAAAAGGTTGAAAAATTTCAAGTTCCATGTTTTTGGGAATGCACCGGAACATGTGACACTACTAAAAATGAATAATATATTAAATATATGCTTTTTCCTTCGGAAAATCCATGTGCAGGACACCAGGATCTCAGTGCATTTCGACACATCAGATGGTGAATACACAACCAGCTCGGTTTGGTCATGCTTTTGGCCCTGCTTCCTCTGCCGACCATTGGAGAATGGGCTACTTCTTTGAGTCTGGTTCCTCCCAAGGTTTCTTCCTACTGGGAGGTTTATTCTTGTCACTGTAACCTCTTAAGATTTTGGGCATGGATAATGTAAAGTGATTGAGACAATGTAATGTGGTAATGCACAATACAAATAAAACTGAATTGGAAAAAATAAACTTTAGAATTTAGAGATATTCATAAACTTTCTAATATCAAAATTTTTCCATATTATTCCTGAAACCATCCTACTTTATTTTCATAAATGTGCTCTGTTAACAGAGAAGGGGTACACACAAGACTTCTAAGAATGGGCAGATCAAAACCAGCTGCAAATGATTATCAGAATTTAAGTATCAACCTGACAAAAAGGTAGTTTTTAGCACCATGATCTGTAAATTTCATTGTAAAAAACATAATACATCAAAATTACCTTTAATCAATCCCATAAAAAATCCACCAAACAAAATCAAAAAGGGAAACAGTCTTATTTTGAGTTTATTGAATGCCGAACTCCAGCACCAAGTTTACCGCTTTCCTCCAACACGAGGGGCACTGGCTTTCATGGGCTTGGCAATTTTCTGCTTGGGAGCAGCCTTGGTAGGAGCCTGAAGAAGTCACAATTACAAGCTGAATCAGAATAGAAAGCAAAAAACTGTGGTATCACTTAAATCCTAAGATGATTAATGCACAGTGAGCAAATGTTCACCACAGCGCAGACACAAATTTGGAGCACAGCAGGTATTCGTTTGTGAAGGCACACAATGACAGACATGTCAAACTTCTCTCTCTTGTTCACATACATGCTAAGCATATTTGCATAGATCACTTTCCATCTCAGTCATTCCATGTCAAATAACCACACTGGCATGCTGATCTGGTCACATGAGTAACTCATGAAACTGAAATTGGGGAAGTCTTGGATCAATATTGAGAAAGATTTAAGTGAACAAACTTTTTTTTTTTGGGGGGGGGGGCATGACTTTGACTGGCTATATTTACCTTAATGTAGCTTATATTGTTCTAAAGCTATTGTCAAGCTCTATAGTAGTTGCCTTGACTAAAGTGAATTTTTTTAGTTATTAGAGGAAAAATTTACTAACACACTACATCAAAACATTTACATTGCAATAATGTATGGCATGAAATAAACAAATATAGTGTATACTATATCATTCAGTAATACAAATAATAAAATAACATACCGTTCACATTGGCCTCAAGAATTAAGTTAGCGCTTGATTCCCCTGCATTTCCTGTTGTGGCTGAGCATGCACTTGACGTCAGTGGCACATTCTGCAGCCAGACCCTTCTCCAACTGTTTGTCTGCCTAGCTACAGTGTTCACGCAATAGGGTTTGTAGTTTTATTACCACGCAGACACCGGTGCAGACCAGAAAACACAAGCAACGGATTAGCTTTACAGTGTTTTACTATTACGCTTCTTGGGACTACAAATTTTAAGACTTGGGTAAATTAAATTTAAAACCCAAGATGAAAATCTGGGCATTTTGAAGACATTTTAAGGCCTTAAATTTAATTTTCTGAATTGTAAGACTTTTTAAGAGCCTGAATATGGCATTCCTATTTGAATAATTACTATGCAATAACTGATTAAAATATTTAGAAATCAATAACAAAAAAAAAAATCTATTTCAAAATTGATCTTTTTTTTTTTATTTACTAAAGCAACATAATGTCATGAACATCTCCACAAAATTGGTCTTTGGTTTTTAAGGGGTTGCCAAGATATCTTAGAGACTTAAATGTAGCATCACATGGTTTCATATCACTAATGGGCCTTTTAATGGCAGCCAAACAGGCATGAAATAATATAACAAGCACAAGTGTAAGTAATAACATTAATGAAGGTTACAAATATGCTACAATGAAATTTAATGGAAGCTTCATTAATGTCATTACAGACACCTGTACTTGCCATACTATTAAAAAGGCCCACATGGCTAAATATAGCTAATAAATGCCCTGTATTCATCAGAGGTGAGTGAGGTGTACACACTGAGGCAATAACCTTTTGATGAATGCAAAATTGAGTTATGTCGTGGCTGCATATGATGATAATTGGTGGCTAGGATGTGTTGAAGAAACTATACCCAGCACTGGAGAGTTGGTCCATGAGGATGTAAAAAGCTCAGTCTCATCTCAGTCCTATTTATTCCCATGCCATCCTGATTCACTTGTTATGGATCATCAGGATGTGCTTTTAGTAGTTGAACCTGTGACTAGGGATTGGTATCGTTTGAATTTTTTTGATTCCAGTTCCAGTTCCACTTAATCGATTCCAGTTCTTATCGATTCCCTAGTTTGGTTCCATAAAGGTAAAAAAAAAAAAAAAACATTGCTAACATTATTTAGCTCTGACACCTTTTCCATTTTGTACCAGGCAGGAATCAATACATTGGACAAGTTATTTCTGGAGGGAGGTCTGTACTTAGGATTTAGGGCTTTGGTCAGCTCCCTGCAATTATAGATTAAACACAAATTACATTATTTTTTGTTTTTGTTAGTAGTATAGTGGTAGCTCGGTTCTCGAACTTAATCCGTTCCGGACTCCGGATCGAATCCTGAAAAGTTCGAGTTCTGATCGAATTTCCGCTTCCGTGTGACATGCCCCCTCGTTAACCTCGTGTGGGATCCCTACTGTATATGATTAGCTGTTTATGGTTGTTGTCATTAGTCCTCTGTATTAAGTCCGCATTTCAGTTTCCCCAGTCCGGTCATTGGGTGCGTTCTTCTGGCTTACAGCGCTGGCTTAAAGCAACACATTCTGATCCTGACGCAATGCATTACAGTTAGATGCATTACGACCTCTCACCCGGCTGCACAAACTGGAACCGCCTCCGTGACGACACACCTTTGCCCTTATTGGCTGAAGAGTTTAGTTACACGCATGACGTTTGTATCCCAGGCAGTTCCAATGCGTAATCTGCTATTTCTCCCGAATATCATGTAAAGCAGTGAGAACTGGTTTTCAGTTAATTTACCTGGTAAAGTTTAAATAAATTACATAAATGCTCTAATAGTACACGTAAGTTAGAGGTTTATTGTTAGTTACTGTAACGTTGCGCTGCTTTATTTGGTTAATCATTCAGTCTGTGAAGAAGGCATTCAAGTAAGAATTGCATTGTAGTCTTGGCGCATGCAATTTATATTAGGTCAGCGTTCACGGTTCAACTTCTGATATTCAGATCGAGTTCTAGGTCAAACTGGTTTATTCGACTTAAGAAATTCGAGTTCTCGAGTTCGAGAACCAAGGTACCACTGTATTATATATAAAAAAAAAAAACGGACAAGCTGGTTTTTATCATATACATACCTAAATGACGATTAGTCAAATGAAAACTGATGTAGACCTTTCATCACAAATGTGGTTACTGCTCTGACACACTCAATTTTTTTCTTTGGTCAAATTTCCTTTTATTGCTAACGTGAATGGTGTGTCGCAGCTAGTACTCTGTGATAGTGGATTTGTAGTGATATTGCTAGCTGAAGAGGGCTCACTCGTGCTCGGAGACTGCAATAAATCAAACACTGTGCATTCAGATCTATCCTATGCTGCTCAATGTTTGGTGAGGTTGGATGTACAGCCCTTCGAGCAACTTATCAATTTTGTGCATATATTGCACACTGCCTTATCGTTTCCTTTTTTAGTGTACTGAAGCCACACTTTTGACCGTTTGCGATCCATGTCAAACACTGCTAGCACTCTTTGTCTCTGGCAGTAATGTTTAGTGTATAGGGACGAGATTTTTTTAAAAAACAAATAACTTTTACATTAAATACATAACTGAAGAAAGTAGCATCACGTAAAATAAATGTGTCGGCTTAACTTTTTTTTTTCCAACAAACCTAGTGAATCTCAACTAAGACAAGTCCTGGCAGATAACCACACACGTCCTAGGAGATGTGGTGTTTAAGAACCGATTTACAGATCTGAAATATATAAATAAATTAAAAAAAACAAGTGGGTACCTGGTACAGTGTATTTTCTAAATCGGTTCTGATTTGGAACTTAATTCCATTTCCCATCCCTACCTGTGACAGCAACAGGGCGGACACACACAATTTCAAGCAAAGGCACAATAGCTGCATCAAAGGCTCTGATGGACTATAAATTGAGAGTATAGCAATTTAAATTATATTTCCACAGCTAGTTCTGGCAATAGTAGTTGTCATGAAAAATAATAACCCTGTACCATGCATTGATCATTAACGGCTATTCTGCTACTGCTAACAGCAAGGAAAGGAATTGTGGTTTTGATACACACTTCAGATAAGTAATGATATCTCGGCAACAACTCAAAAACCAAAGACCAAATTTTCTGGAGATGTTCGAGACATTATGATCTAGTTTTTTTTAGTATTAAATTTAATATTTTAATCAGTAGATTCTCGCTTATCTGACAAACAGGCCGGCAGAAAGTCAGATAAGCAAAAATGTCGGATAATGGGAGGTGTTAAGTCAAAGCTTATTAAAGTCAAACTACGTTATAATTTTACATATTACAAACCTAATAATCATGTTTTACAACAAAACGTTTGTCAAATTAACACACAGAGAGACATACGCATGTAACAGATGATAAACCGATGATACAATGATAAACTGCGCTGCACTGAGTAGTGAGCTGAGACAGTGAGTGAGGGTGGGGCAAATGACACGAGTCATAGTGTAGACGGGCATGCTACTGTACAGCGTTTTTTTTGCAGTGGGACGTCAGATAATACGGAATGTCGGATAAGCAAGACTACTTGTATTCAAATGGGGATAGCATATTCGTTCAATCTATACCGCTGGACAATACCCATAAAACACTATAAGGACCATGTCGGTGCATCTTAAATTAAGGTAAATATACCCACTCAAATTCATAGCCACACTTCCCCCCCCCCCCCCCCACCAACAAAAAAAAAAAGTTAAAACTTTGCTCGTTTAAATCTCCCTCAATATTGATTCAAGACTTGCCAAATTCAATTTCATGAGTTGGTTTCATGTGACCAAATCAGCATGTCAAGTTTCGTTAAAATCTGTGACGATGATGTCCAAAAGTGTGGTGATATGACATGGAATGACCAATCTGGTAATAAAGGTGAGCTGAACAATTATTAACCACACCAGACTATCTTTTCTAGCTATCACCAGATAGAAAGTCATTAATCTATTCCTTACATTTGCAATAACAAGAAACAATAGACTTGTAAAAGTTAGTGCAGAAAGATTATTTGTGCAGGCCATTGTAATTACCCTAAAGTGACACAACTGCAATATATGGGTCACAAAAGAATGAAATAATGTTAACTTGAAGTATACCCAATATGTTATATAATGTGTAAAACTGAAGTACATAATAATAATGCCATAAACACATGATGCCACAGTGCACTTTGCATGATTGCAATCATGTAGGAAAGAAGGTCCTTGAGTGTTGCAGCTGTAAGCATCTGCTTGAAATTATTAGCTAGAAATTACTTTATACCTATTGTGAAAGTGTTTATTTTATATATTAAATGTGTTCCTTCCAGTAACCACTTGAATGACACTCTCTCAAAATGTCTGATAATCAAAACTGAACTTTACATAGTCTATATCTAAACTTCTCTGCTTTTTTGTATCCATAGCAGAGCAATCTTTCCATAGGTATCACATTTTGTTCAATGCAAAGCGCAATTTGGCATCTCCAAAAACCACTTCAAGGAAACATTTTATTAAATTCTTTTGCGACACTATTTTAAGCATATATCACGTTAGGTCACACCAGGGTAATTATAATGCCATGCATAAATACTTTGTCTTTTAGCACAAACGTTTAAAACTAAATGTATACAGAATTTTTACATAAAAATACATGTCACCACCAGGTGCGTAGTTGGGTGGGGTACAAGGCAATCTGGCCAAATGGGAGTATGCAATAACACATTTACAGATGAGTAACATGATCTGACCTTTGCAGCTACTGCCGTTTGCTTCTTAGTTGCCTGCTTGGCCTTCTTGGCTTCCTTTGCAGCCCTGGTCATACAATATGTCCGAAAAATATGGTGGAAAAACACAAAAAAAAAAAAAAAAAAAACATACAAAGCACCATTGCCTTTCACACAAATATGATCACTCTTGTTTAAAAAACAATTACTCTTGCTTTAACCCAGAAAACCAACCATAACAACTAAAAAGCTTACAATCCAAACTGAAACTGTCAATCCCATTGCTTTCCCCAAGACCCAACTGTGCCATCAGTCTGCAGGTCTTGGGATATGAACCAATGACCTTCTGATCACAAATATTTAGTTCTAACCTGCTGAATAACCCACCACCACCCCCATCAATCACACCGATCCTATACACATAATTAATCCTTAACTATGATAACCACAGTTACCATGAGATCAGAGTGATAGCCCCAGGGACAGGACACTCACCTGATGGCCTGCTCTCGCAAGGCCTTGCGCACCTCAGGCTTCTGGTTGCGTTTAGCCAAGATTTCGGCCAGGGAGGCACCGGTGATGGCCCTCTGACATTTCACAGCACGGCGGGTACGCTTCTTTGTCACTTCTTCCTGTCAGGACAGTGAGACACAGCTATCAAAGACTAATTCATTGCGATAATTCATTGTGTTTAAATTCACTGTTTAAGAACATTAAGCTTATAACTCACTAAAACAATTAGTACCACCATCTGTTCATTTACCTTTTACAGGAGGACCAGGGAACAATACACATCTATCATACAGCAACAAACTGGGGCCTGCATTACAAAGCAACATTCTTGCTTAACCAAATAAATTGTAAGGATTTAAGCTTGTCTGGGTTAAGTGTAACTGAACAAAGATAACATCGATGTAAGAGTACCCTACATCCAACAAGGTATCCAACTAAGCAAGAAGTCCAGTCATGATAGAGGTTCCTGGTCTCACATAACTAAAAGCTGTCACTGGACAGAATGCAGAGCTGTGAGGCAGCACTGTCAACCAGGAAAATTAAAAATAAGTAGTAGGTGACTTACAGACTGGCCCTTCTTGTGCTTGCGCCTGTAAAGCACAGTCCAGTTGATCTGTCTGGGGTTCCTCTTGGCCAGGAAAGCGGACTCACACTTGGCGTTAAGAAACTGGAAGACCTGCATCATGGAGGAGGATTGTTACGATCCATAAAAAGCATCAAAGAAACTTTCAGCTGACAACTACAATTCAGCTGTTAGGATGCCAGAGTTAAAATACTGCGCTACACTTATTGAACAAATAACTGAACGAAGGCAATCCTGCTAATAACAGAAACATGGCTGTATACTGAAGTGTGACAAAAGCAGACGGAGATTTTCCAGTGCAACTTAATTAATACAACGTATCAGACGCAGGCCGCGGCGGCTGTTACCTTTCCGTCTATCCTTGCATAACGTCGGCCGTGGCCGGGATAGATTTTATACCCACTGAAACTGCAGAGTTCAACCCTGTAGCAGAAAAATAAAATATGGTTATTGGTTTACTATATACTAGTAAGTAGAACAGACAGCAGATGTTCATTTGTTTATGAAAAGAATGCTCAGATGGCTCCAGATAATCTCGAAAATCACTCACTTCATGGCGGCTGTAAAGGCAGGAAAAGAAAGAGAGGGTTCTGGGTAGTAAATATTAAGTTTGAAAGAAATGTTTATTTTATTTCCTATATGTTTCAGCATCAAATCACATATATGTAATAGTATACATTTTAGAAAAACTTAAACTTGTTCTAAAATAATACTTCATAATATTCATGTAACCGAATAATGCAGTGACCCCGGTTACCTAGTGTTGACACAAGCGAAAAGCATGGCACCCAAGTCAATAATTAAGGGGAAAGATAAACGGAAGGCAAAAAAAGGCACATTATTTAAATTACAAAGGTTCAATTTATATACTCCTGCGATATAAAGCTAAATATATGTTTCCTATCAGGTGTCACCGACTGTAGTTTTTTTTTTTAATTACACAATGTACTACAACTCCCAATATAACATTTAACCCGCAGTCTATCCACCCCCCGGAAGAAAAAAAAATATCTATCCGGCTGTTTTTGAAAAGGATCTGTTTATTCTGTATGAAATTGGATAAATCAGTTAAAGTGCGATTATTTTTTTTTTTTACGTGTTTTGAGGTAGATAAGCAGCTAGGCTTTTTACAAAAGCTGTTTCAAGTTACATAACGAAGAGTTCCGTTTGTGCCACCGAGTCGTTAAACAATAGTCAATAAACTACATTGACGGAGGCAAGCATTCCTCTGTAACGAATCATCGACGGAACTTGTGTAAACATGGGAGTATCAAGTCTAACTCCAGACAACAGTGGTGAGTATTTAATCATGGTCTCTGGTTTTGAGATTGTCCTATAAATATACCGTTACTGTGCTATTTTTATGACAACTTAACAACGAACGTAGATTCTGATGCATTGGTGGGCAACGTATTTTGTATACCATGGAAACATTATTAGGCATGTTATCATGTAATGAGAGGGTCACAGTCAGATATTGTCGGAACCTTGTATGTTCTATAGAGAAAGATATGTAAACTGTTAAATAAGAATTATGTAGTATAAAATGTTTTCACCAAAACCTAAACGGTATATTGATCAGTTTTTTTCTGCTTAACTATAGTCTTTGGGTCATACTTTAGGTCTGGTAGTGAACAATCTAATTTTGTCTGCTCTCATCAGGCCCCACACTTGACTTCTCAGCTCAGGGCCTTCAAAAGTTGGAGCCAAATTTTCCATGTCAGGAGGACACCCACACACTTATCCTGGACCACAATCATATCATAAAGCTGGAGCACCTGGACAAGACTCGCAGGCTTCAGCAGGTACTAGTCTGAGGATGCTGATCTGGCTGTGGGGGTTGCAGGCCCATTTTTGTTAAACTGGGCTAGAGGGACATTTCTTGCGGTAGTGCTGATTGTGTTCCTGCTTTTCACTGTCAACCTCTTTCCACTGTTATGTGACAGCTCTCTGTGGCCAATAACCGGCTTGTCCGGATGATGGGTGTGTCCCGCCTGACTGAACTCAGGGTGCTAAACCTGCCCAACAACAGCATTGGTTATATTGAGGGACTGAAGGATTTGGTGCATCTTGAGTGGCTCAACCTGGCTGGGAACAGTATCAAGGTAATGGTACTATCTATACCATATAATTAAGGCTATGTTCAAATCAATTTTTTGCCTTAACATGGCACATATTCCATATTTTCAGAGCTATTTATACACAGAAATCTGATCTTTTCAAACCAGATTTGAGTCACTTGCAATATGTGGTCCTAGATCGGACATGTACATAGGTACTGAGCTCTGTCATCATCTGTCAGCACCAACAGAGAGCTACAGCTGTGACAAAATGTATCAGTGTACATGTGTGCCATTTTGGAGAACACGTGTTCACATTACAGTTAGATACAGGACACATGTAATTGGAAGGCAAATTCGATCGGAGGAAAAAAAAACGGAATTGAACAATGAGGCTTGTAATGTGAACATAGCTTATGTGACACCCACAGTATATTGTACCCCTGTGTATGACCCTGCTTTGACAACCATGTTTTAGGTCATGGATCAGCTCAACAGCTGCTTAGCACTTCAGCACCTAGACCTTTCTGACAACAACATCTCTCAATTCGGTGACCTTTCCAAGCTCTGCATTTTGAAGGTCAGGAGGCAGTGCTCGTTGTTTGAAAGAAACCCATAGTCTGAGCACGGTCTGCGTTTGACATGTCATATGTACCATAGACACTCCTCTTGCATGGGAATATCATCACTACACTACGCACTGGCCCGGCCCACCTGCCTCCCAGCCTCCATGTTCTCTCCCTTGCTGAAAATGAGATCAGAGACCTTAATGAGGTAACAGACACTCAGGCATGTTACTTAAGTAATTTTCTGCCCCTCACTCAATTACTTTGTATACTTTTGCCTTTAAGGTGTCCTACCTGGCATCCCTTCCAGAGCTGGAACAGTTGTCTGTCATGAGCAATCCCTGTGTGTTGTCCACACCATCCTTGCCTGGATACGACTGTCGGCCATACGTCATCAGCTGGTGCCTGAGTCTGAAGATCCTGGATGGATACATAGTGTCACAGAAAGAAGGGTAAATGTCTGTAAATGGCCATACTGTTGCATATACTTGTACAGCAGTACACAATTGCTCTGCTCTTTATTTAAGGCTAAAAGCAGAGTGGCTCTACAGTCAAGGTAAAGGTCGCTTGTTCCGGCCTGGGCAGCATGTGCAGTTGGTACAGTACCTGGCTTCAGTCTGCCCCCTCACCTCTGCCTCTGCACTCCAGTCTGCAGAGGATGCTAAACTGGAGAAAATTCTTAGCCAACAGAGGTAAGTGAGTGTGGATCCCAGAATGCCATGCTTATGGTGTAATGTGATCGTATCCCAGAATGCTATGTGTTTATACCATAGGCTTCATCAAAGACAGCTGCTGCAGCAGACCCAGAGAGTATCCCAGAACCCAGCACGGCCCATGCAGCTGGATGTAGAACATCAGCACCCTCGCCATGCCCAGCAGACTGGGCTGAAGGATAGGCTAGCCACACCTGAGGCAGGGATGTCCAGGAAGCAGATAGGTGTGTGTGTCACAGCAGTCCTGCTCAATCCTATAAAACAAGCAATAAGTTTCTGTCAATCCATATGCACATGTTGTAGTGTTTTGTTTCTTTTTTTTGTGAATTCCACAAAGGCTATTGGCATGAAAGCTTCTGATTTGTTTTTATTTAGTCTTTTATATAGCTACATAAGTTCAACAAGAATCTGTTTATTCTGCTCTTTCTGTGTTTGTGTCTTTGTGTACTTGTCTTCAGCTGAGCCAGCTTTAAAGGTGAACACATGGGTGACAGGTGATCATTCCTACAGTATAGCCCCTTGTGGTCCTGCCCCCGCATCTTGCGGGGAGACACTGTACCTGGAGGATGTGCAAACGGATGAGGATAAGCTCAGCTTCAGCCAACTCTCCTCTGACACTGGCTTATTGCACCTACCTGTGACCATGCCATCCACAAAGAAAGAGCTGGATAAGGCTGACGCCTTAGCTCCTGAAAGCACAGGCGCAGAGACTGGCCAGGGGTATCCTTACACAGAACATGAAAAAGAGCTGGTGCTAGGTGACTGCTCAGATTGCACTGTCGTGGAAGTAAGCCTGCAACAAGCACAACGTTGTGAGGCTGCAGAAGCTGCGCTGAAGATCCAAGCATGGTGGCGTGGCTACTGGACCCGACGGCACCATCTGCAGGCTAGAGAAGTCCGGGCTGAGATTCGACTGCGCAGGATGCAAGAACACATTACCTTCCTTTCAGCTGAGCTGGAATGGTGAGCAAATTTTTCTCTTTGAGAGAAGTTTCTCTTACTTGCAAAGCAGTACGATTTCACTATCAGTCTTTGATTTGACAACCAATTTGCTCTAAAGCACTTAATTTAACAAGAGCACAAGTCTATTTGAGTAGTATAGTATGGGAGTAGATACATGCAGACTGTCGTCTTGAGCCGAGGAAAGAACTTCAGTGCAGGTGGGTTTGGCTTTATTAATTTGCCCATAGTATATCACTGGGCTTGTGAGTGTGTGTCTGCTCTTTGATGGTCTGACATCCCATCCAGTGTATACCACAGTTCTGTGCCCGCTGCTGCTTAGGTTAGTCCAGCCCCTAGTTAAATCTGGAAGTGGTTAAATTTTGAGACTGACACCACAATGATATCAATCACCTATTACCTAATGATATCAAAGGAAAGAACAGTTTTTTGACACTGGGTATTTTTACAGCAATAACTGAAGAGGTATTTAAAGAGTCTTTTTCAATTTTATTTTTTAACATAAAATTTCAGATAGCTCTTTCTAAAATTGAAACAATGCTGCTTAGTGACAGGTGGTATTTTACCTGATGAATGTGATAAATGAAAAAGTATTTGTATCTTACTACTGCTTCACAAAACCATATGGATGAAAATCTACACTTCATTTCAAAGAAATTGACTACAATATAGACTAATTTCTACAAAAATACAACAGCAGTAACTTGTGGCAGTATAGGAATAAAATGTCAGCTCAGCTATAGAAGATGCTTGGATTCCACCACGTACTTAAATGTATTCTCTCATTGGCTTAAGTGTGGGGTTTAAGGGCACTTAGTCATTTTTCACACACTTTGTATGGAGAGACCCCAAACTATATGTAAATGACCTTTTAAGCACATTTTGCCACTGACTTAAGTGCATTCTTCGTTACATGGTCTAAAGGGCTGTATTACGTCATGCCTGTCTATGCAGTCAAACACAATAATGCCGTTTTGAGACCATTTGGGTATGCCTGCTTCAGTAAAATATAGCTAATTTACTGGTTTTGTAACAAGAATCATTACTTTATTCATTTGTTTACAAAAAATAAATAAATCATATTAGAAACAACCAGTACTTTTAAGTAAAGCATTAATCTCAAGTAGGAATAAATTGAAACCCAAATTATAGTTCTAAAACAGCTGTTTTAGCTGTTAGGAGTTAAAATGTTCATTGACAAGAAGATTCATTGGATACTTTTTAATTAATATCACATTTGCAAAAGCAGAACACCAAACATTTGTGTTTAGTATAACCATGCATTTGTAGTCATTGGCTTCCAATCAATAGCAATTTGAATTAAGTAAAAAGATTTTATATGAACACTATATATAAATACAGTGCCCTCCACAATTATTGGCACCCCTTGTAAAGATTTGTAAGAAAAATATTAGATGAAATCCACTTTTTGGTAAAGTAGCTTCATTTTACACTGGAAAAAATGAGAGAAATACAACTTATTAAAATAATTTTGTTTTCAAACAAATCCTTCATCAAGAAATTTTGAACAAAAACACATATGGTACAATTATTGGCACCGCATCATTTAATACCTTGTACAAGCTCCCTTACTGTTACTGTCTATCATTGTCTAAATGTGTTTTTACTGTCTAAATATATATATTCAGCTAGTGTAAACATGCATGATGCTATCACAGCAAATTCGAGGCTTACACTGAAGTGTTACCCTATGTTTCTACTGAGAGACGTGCCACGTGACTCATTTCCTGGCATTCTTTTTTTTCCCAAATATATTTATTCGCATTTGTTTTAAATACACAACAAAACATTTAAACAACAAAATAATTTAAAAAAAATTATCTCAATTACTTTTGGTGTACCAGCGTTCACAGCCATCCTTTTAACAATTGAATTTCCTGGCATTCTTAGATCGGTGTTCTTAGATCGCCGTTCACGGTTTGACTTCTGAGATTCAGATTGCGTTCTAGGTCCTTTTTTTTTCAAACTGATTGGTTCGACTTTTAAGAAATTCAAGTTCTAATAAGTTTGAGAACTGAGGTACCACTGTATGGATTCATTCTTACAATATGGGTTATTCCTACGAATTCATTATCGTAACATCAGTTTTCTCCAACTTCTAAAATTGTTGGACAGACTCATTATTGTCTATAATGTTTATTTTTGCCTCAGTGGTGGAGTAAATATATGAACATGCAGTTTATTATACTAATTGGTTGTCTGCTGTGGGTTAAGTTGAAAGATTAAAAAACCATTTTATCTAGTTTGTGTTTTTTGATCTCTGCAACTACTGTTGCAGTTTTATTTGGGTAAAATGGTTGAGGAATCATTGAATCAGTTATAGATTACATAATTTTGATGTACCTAATAAGGTACTGTCAGTGGCTCTGCACAAAATTCAAATGCTGTATTTTACTTTAACATTTCATTTTTTTTGTTGGATTCTCATGTTTGTTAGAGTGATCAAATATGAGCATAGCAGGCTTCCACCATGATTTCACTTTCAAAATAGTTTCTGCCGATTTTAAATTAGGTTCATAATGTAAATACAGTAGTCCATGTTCCACATTTTACCTGTTGCCAAAATCAGAGTGCATAACCCCCTCTTCTAGCTTGATGCATTTATTGCATGACCACACCCTCTTTTTTTGGTTTATGTGCGTTGGGTGTATCTGTGCTTATTGGGGAGTATATGCTTAAGTATGCAATTTTTAAAGAGCTTTTTTGACTTATGTGTGTGATGGGAGAATCACACACATATGTCATGCTCACACACCACACCATGTGTTTCTCATGCTGAGAAGTAAGGGATAACGCCCACCAAGGTACCCCACCGTTTAAAATTGAATGAATGAGGCACAGGTATACGGAGTGGAGTTTTACGCCAAGTTCATAGCTGCCCTAAGTTATGTAAGGGATAATGTACAGGCAGCCGGTAGTTATCGCGAAATAAGCCCCGACAGTGTGATCAGGACCCGAC
>JABFEA020000038.1:274848-285345 GCA_019775915.2 Cyphomyrus plagiostoma
AAATCTGTCCTGTACCTTACAGGAAGCCAGTGTAAGGAGCTCAGAGCAGGGGTTATGTGGTCAAACTTCCTGCTCCTGGTCACAATACGTGCTGCTGCATTTTGCATGCGTTGCAAGGTATTTATTGTACGGTGTGTGCCCCCAGCACGTCAACTCCTTCCTGCAGTTCCGGCTTACATGAAGGAGATGCATCGCTACTGGTCCAGCCCTTTTAAGAGAAAGCTTGCCACCAAGGGCTAATTTAAGCTGGAAATCCAGGGGATGCAGGAGCTGGGGCTGGCCAAACTCCCAGCGGTGGAACCTTCAGTGGCTTACCACCTCCACCCAAACTGCTACTCCATCTCTGCTTCATCCCACATTTCTCTGCCCATTAAGATGGACCGCGTGACTGCATCCACCTTCCAGAGGATGTACGCTTATGCTGCACAGTCAGTGTGTTCTCTGAATGCAGTTACATTGCTATCTAGGGCGGGGCGGTATATCGAGTTCTGGGGATATATCGATATGATTCCCCAACGCGATGTGGGATTATCCAGTATCTTTCATATCGATATCGTTTGAGGCCACACATGTGCGTGCACGTTCTGAGCGAAACAGACCACTCCAAGGTAGCATGTGACATGGAGGAACACGCAGCGCCGGTCAACACAGAAAACGTACTGGTCAGTAAAAAGAAAAACAATGGTTCACTTATCTGGAGATGGTACGGATTTAAAACTTCTGATGAGCAGCAAAAACTGCCCATCTGCAGGGAATGTTATAAATCAGTTGTATCGAAATGTGGAAGCACGTCAAATCTCTTCCACCACTTACAGCTTTATCATAAAGTGAAGTATGATGAGCATTTACAACTTCGTGCTACAACTTCGGCCACGAAGACTACGCAGCCGCAACCCAATCTGCCCTGAAAAAAAGCTCTCTGGAAGCATCTTTTACCCGAAGTGTGCCTTACGAAAAGAAAAGTCGCAAGTGCCACGATATAACTAATGCGTTAACGTATCACATTGCTAAAGACATGGTTCCTATAGCAATGGTGGAAAAAGAGGGTTTTAAAACGCTGCTAAAAACCATTGACCCAAGATACGAGCTACCCAATCGCAAGTACTTTGCATCAGAAACTCTGCCGCAAATGTACAGTGATGTCAGAGGGAAGCTTTCTGAGCAGCTCGCAAAAGTGGCTCATTTCGCACTAACAGTCGATTTATGGTCTTGCAGGACGTGAGCCAAACATGAGTCTTACAATTCATTTTATTGAAGATTGGGAAATGAAAACTGCGTGTCTTCAAACCAGCTATTTCCCTCAAGACCACACAGGGGAGCATATAGTTGAAGCTCTGCATGATGCGCTTTTAAACTTTTTAAGCTATGTTTTCTATGGTTCTGTTTACTTTGTTATTTGCACAGCAGCACAGTAGAGCTGTGTATAGTGTGAAGCAGGAAAAAAGATTTTTTTCATAATTTGAAATGTTGTGCAGCTTATAGTTTTAAGCAGGAGAAACACCTGTACTGTATTTTATTTATCAAAGATTTTGTGCAGCTGTTTATTTGTAAACAGAGAGGGAAACCCCTGTATTTGAATTATATTTTGCTCAAAAACTGTTTAATAAAGGTTTAATAAAGGCTTTAACTCTCAAGTAACCATTTATGGAAAAATACCGGATATATATCGTATACCGTCATTCCTCCTAAAAATACCGAGATATTAATTTTTGCCCATATCGCCCAGCCCTATTGCTATCTGCATATCAGGTGGAGATCTTGGAGGAGATGGGCCAGCAGCTGGACTCAGGGGTGCCAAACCCAGTCCTTTGGGAGATTTGTGTGGTGAATGACCTTCTGCTGCGCTCCTCTGTAGCACAGTACAAGGCTGCGGTTGGGTGATGGGCATGGCTATGTCAGGTGAGAGAGCCCTCTGGTTGAACATGTCTGCCTTGGAGGATGCCCAGAAGGCAGAGGTCATGGATGCAGCCTATGACCCCACCAGAGGTCTTTTTGGCCCAGCCCTGGATAAAAGGAGAGAAACCAGCTCCCTCAGGAAGCAGGAGGATGAGGCTTTTAACCGCTGTGTACCTTGCAAACAGCAACCTCGCCCCCCTCAGACAGCCAGATCCAACTTTGCAGCAGCTATGGCAAGAGGGAGGCAGGCCAGGGCCAGAGTCCAGCATCCAACTCTGGGTGGACAGCAGGCAGTTCAGCAGACGGGTGGCTAACCCAGGGTCATGGGAGAAGCACTCCTTTGCAGCTGTCGCAGAAAAGAACCATCCGCCCCACCCCGGCCAAGGGAAGAAGCGAGCCGTCTGATGCCTGCTTGGCCCCACCCACCCCCTCCTTCAAAGAGGATGAGGTTGGGGGCCAACCCTTTTGTTCTGCTTTTAAAGGCCCCTCTTGTTCAGAGGGTCTCCACTGTAAGGTCTCCTCGAGTTCTGTGGCAGAGTGTCACCAAGCACTTTTCAGTTCGGGGAAAACAAAAATAAAGTTTGCATTTTTGCAGCCAGGCCGAAAGCCGAGGACGACTTGCTCCTCACTGTTCAAAGTAAAAGATATACAAAATCTTTTCCAGACTCCATCTCCAGGGGGAGCTCTTGCTCCTCAGACTCTTCACCCCAGGGTGGAGGTGATGTCATGATCAGGCACCACAGATTCAGGACTTTTCAAGGGGCCGCTGTCTGCTCAGGTAATGAAGTGGCGCTCATGTGTGGTGCACCCATGCTTTTTGTCCATAATTATTCAAGGTTACAGGCTACAGTTGCTATGAGGCCACACAGGTTCAATGGTTTCTGTAGCCGTTGGTGATTCAGCTCAGATCCTAGAGGATGAGATCATGTCTTTGCTATGCAAGCGAGCAATCACAGTTGTCCCAGAAAGGGAAAGCTGACAGGGTTTTTATTCCCATTACTTTGTCATTCCAAAAAAAGAGGGCTCTTCCCTTCGCCCTATTTTGGACCTCCATGTGTTAAATTCATATTCTAAAGCACACTTTCAGGATGTTGACGCAAAAAAACCCTCTGTCAGTTGATTCATCCAGGTGATTAGTTTGTGTCGATCGAGCTGTCAGATGACTGTTTTCACATAGACATCTATCCCAGAAGTTCCTCAGGTTCACATACCGAGACACAGCCTACAAGTATCAGTCGATCCCATTCGGATTGTCGCTAGCTCCAAGGGTGTTCAGCCAATGTGTGGAGGCCGCTCTGGCACCATTGAGAAACAACGGCATCAGGATATTGTCCTGTATAGATTACTATTTAATATGCTCCCGTTCAAAGGAGCAAGCGATCAGAGATTCCAAAATAGTTTTTACTCATTTCAGGGATCTGGGTTTCAGGATCAATATGGAAAAAGGCCGTCTGACCCCTTTGCAGCTCACAGAATATTTCAGCCTCTGAATAGACTCCTGCTCGTATCGGGTTTCAGTGGCGGAGAGGAGGATAGTATCTTTTATGCAATGTCTCACCCGCTTTCAGTTAGAGAAAGTGGTTTTGTCCAGACTCTACCTGTGTCTGCTGGGGTTAATGGCGTCAGTGATATGTCTGGTGCATCTATGTCTCCTCATGATGAGGGACTTTCAGCGTTGGGTGTCACACTTAGGTGAAGGTGACATTGGCGTGTGTGAAGGTGCTTCACAAGTGGTGTACCAGGGGAGCTCTTGAGTAGGCCATCCCTTTAGTGGGGGTGTCCTCAACAGTAATACTGAATACAGATGCGTCCCAGTCAGGGTGGGATGGAACCATGATGGGCAGGGCTGTGAATGGCATGTGCCCCCCCCAATAGGCAAAATGCACTCAAACACTTCCTGGGTTTTCTCCAGGGTCAACATGTTCTGGTGAAATTGGACAATTCAGCATTGGTGGCCTACATCAATCGTCAGGACGGCACTCGCTCTCTCCGGCTGCACCAATTTGCCAGGAAGCTGATTGTGTGGTGCAGCACCCGGCTCTTGTCTCTCCATGCAACACATGTGCCGGATGTCTTAAACAGGGGGCCAGACCTGCTGTCCAGAGGAAACCCCCTCTATGGAGAGTGGTGGCTTCACCCACAGGTAGTAGAGCAGCTATGGCAGAGATTCAGACGGGCAACCATAGATCTTTTCGTCTCGCAGGAAAACGCTTAGTGCCCACTGTACTTTTCCCTGTGGGAACAAAATGCACCAATGGGTGAGGATGCTCTAGCGTACCCGTGGCCAAATGTCCTCCTCTATGCATTCCAGAGTCTAATTTCCTCCACATTAACTAGGGTAAGGGAGCAGGGTTTGTTGCTGATTCTGATAGCCCCACACTGGCCATCCAGACACTGGGCGGCAGAGATAGTTCAACGGGGTCAGCTGTGGCCCTGATCCGCCGTTTCATGAAGGGTGCCTGCCGGAAACGCTCAGTTTCTAAGCCATCAGTATCATTATGGAATCTGTCTATGGTGTTGGAAACTGAAATAAAAGTAGCTGATTACGAGAAAGATCTGTGTGTGTATGTTGATGCTTCCATGTCCCATTCTCGCCAGTGTGGGGAAGCAATAAAAAAAGTCCAATAGAATGTTGGGTTATATCTCTAGGTGTGTGGAGTTTAAGTCAAGGGAGGTGATGTTACGTTTATACAATTGTTTGGTAAGACCCCACCTAGAATATTGTGTGCAGGTTTGGTCACCATATCTTAAGAAGGACATTGCTGCCGTAGAAAAGGTGCTACGAGAATGATTCCTGGTCTTAGAGGAATGTCTTATGAGGAGAGATTAACTGAGCTGAATCTGTTTAGCCTTGAGCAAAGGAGACTAAAGGTGGATATGATCCAGGTCTAAAAGATTCTAACGGGTCTGGATACTGTCCAGCCAAATGACTATTTCAGTATTAGTTTAATTACTAGAACTCGTGGCCATAAGTGGAAATTAGCGGGAGAACATTTTAAAACAAATTTGAGAAAGCACTTCTTTATACAGCATGTAGTTAGAGTATGGAATATTTGTTGTGTTCATGTAGTGCAAGCTAAAATCCTGGGTTCCTTTAAATCAGAGCTAGATAAGATTTTAGCAACTCTGAGTTATTACTTAAGTTCTCCCCAAACAAGCTTGACGGGCCGAATGGCCTCCTTTCATTTGTAAATTTCTTATGATCTTGTCCCATCACCCTTTTGAGCCTTTGGACGGGGTGGGGTTGAAATACCTCTCTCTTAAGACAGTGCTCCTTTTAGCTTTGACTACAGCAAAGTGAGTGTGCGACTTTCAGGCCCCGTCTGTCCGTTCTTGTTTGCAGTTTGGTTCGGGACTTACCAAAGTGTGCCTGTGTCCTAATCCTGCTTTTGTGCCCAAGATTGTGGGCTCGACCTACAGGTGCTCTACGGTGGAGCTGACAGCTTTCCACCACCCTCCTTTTTCCTCTGCTGAGGATCAGAAGCTAAACACATTGGGTTGGTTTCCCGTACAAGGATTAAGACTAGTCTTGGACTAAATTGGTGTTTCAATGGAGATTCACCATTGTAACTCAAAGCTAGTCTAAGCTTAGGCTTAGTCCTTGACTGGGAAACTGGCCAATTGTGTCCAGTTTGGGCCCTACATGTGTATATAAACAGGACAGCAGGCTTCAGGAGGCATGATCAGTTGTTTGTGTCCTGGGCTCCCCCCCAGAGGGGCAAGCCACTGTCCCGCCTTTTTCACTGGATTGTACAGGCTATTTCTATAGCTTATTCTTGCAGGGGCTCAGCCTCCCGAGGTCTTAAGAGCCCATTCTACCAGAATGGGCTCTTTTTTATTATTATTTGGGTTTGAAAATAAAGAGCAAAGTATAAAATCAACGGATTTCGGGGCAGGGGACGACGTCATCCGGATTCAAAAGTCACGAGCAACTAAATGTCACTCCGTTTGGTTGCCATATATCATTCTTTCACCTCATCCCACACTCCAGCTCTTAATTGAACTCTCATGCTGAACTCCAGACTACCAGCTCCATGATTCCCAAGAAAAGAAAGTAGCTGTACATTGATTGGATAATTCTGCAAGTCTTCTCTTTTAGTATTTTAGGTGGGTGTTTCCTGATAAATTACCCATTCTCCATAGAAAAGAACATTCAATGGGCTTCTCTGGTGTGCAGGTGGGTCTGCGTCACGTGCAAACTGCAATGCACTGCATCCACTAAAGATCAGATGAGGTAAGGATACTTAGAATCTGTACATAATGAACAAATGTGCCATAGGGCTAGATTAAGGGAAGTACCAATGCTATTGTTTTAAGACAATTTTAAGATTATACCCTGATGGCGTTTGAGTAGCACTGGTGATGTAATAGTTCCCCACCTTCAAACAATCAGCCAGGCCAGCTAGTCTACTAGTTCTACTGAGCTTCTGTACCAGCACTGTTATACTCAAACTGCAGGTAGTGGGTCTGGAGTCCATGCCCCATAATGGTACTGAAGAACACATTTCCAAAAGTAACTCATTTGAAAAATTTGAAAAAAGTTTTGAGAAAACTCACTGGTCACTAAGAATTTTTGTTCCCTTTATGCAGCCAGGACTTTAGGTGATTGGTGGTGTCAATTTATTAACCAAACATTGACTGAGTTTTGGAAATGTGCTCTTCAACTGCTTAAGGGTGGGTGACCCCAGGTATGTTGTCATATGGGACTGCAAGAATGGCTGAAACAGAAAAGAAACATACAATAGCACATAACATTCTATGTAAACACGTACTAAGATACACCAAACTCACAAGTTTGTGTGTCATCTCCACACACACACACACACACACACACACACACACACACACCACATTTATCAAATATAATGTAAATGTAAATCAAATTCAAGATTCTCATACACCGTGGCTATGATGTGTAATGATCCGTGGAAATACATGGCACTGGTTGATTTGGAAGCGGTGACAGTGACAGTCTAAAAAGGTGGCATGACATGAGGTTGCAAGTCACCACTCATCTCAATAATGCAATACTTAACCTAGCATACCGCTTCACACTATCATGTGAATGCTACAGCTAAAGACTACAGCTGTCAGATGGGACAATAAGCACAAACACCCAATGGAGTCCATCCATGGAAGATGCTCTCTCTACCACCCTGCTACAGCTACTAGTGAAAAACCAATAAAGACCAGGTGCCCTTTGGATCAAATGGGCCTTCCAAAGGATAGTTAATATTTGAGGATACCAGTGTTTTCAATAAAAACCAGTAAAAATGCTTCATATTGTTATACTGGAGAACCTAACTAAGACAACAACAACAAACAATTACTTATATATATGATCCTGAAGTTTTTGGTGCTGAATTGTACTTTTATTAAAATTAACATGCCTAAATTTAAAAATGACATCTGTGCTTTGAAGTGAGAAATGAAACATGTACAATGATTTTGTGGCAGCTATGAGTTATAACTCAAAATCTGAATGAATAAAGGCTTAATTCAACTTTGGTGTGGCTCTCCTAAATGTTTGTGGACGGAAGCAGACACACTCACTTGATTATACTACATGTGGCCATGACTAGGGGACTTAATTTTGTGTCTCTTTATTCTGTCATATTGCCGGCATGTAAAACCTATCTGAGATAATGCGTGTTGAGTCACAGCGGTGGAATACAGCTACATCTTCCCTCAAGACATCTCTCTCTCTGTTGCTTGTCAGACTGAATTTTGGGATTTTGGCAATGGGGAAATAAAACAGAGCAACATCAATTTACTATTTTTCAGGTTCTGAACTCAGAGATGCTGATGGCAAGGATCCCACCATGACTGGAGAATATAAAATGAAGACATCTATGCAAAACAGTAAAGAAGCTCAAACATCCTCTCCAGGGCGTCTCAGGCAGAATTTTCCCTGTGATAGGCTGTTTTAGTGTGACATTGCTAGCACTCTCAGCACCCAGGAAAGGCCTATACAAGAGCAGCTGGTATACCACCACTCTCATGTCACACACATCAAGAATAACATTACATGGCAGCTTTAAGCCTTGCTCTTGTCAAGAAGTGGAACTTTATACAAAATATAAAAGATCTATTTGGTTTGTTTGTTTGTTTTTTTTTTTTAAATATAATTGTTTGTTTGTATATACATATATAAAACAAACATTGCATGAAAAATATAACCGTATCAAAATAACATTCTGAGTTTACTGATGGTCACCAGTTTTGAGTCCTAGGGGGAAGCTCCACACTTGCTCTGCCTCACTGGGACTTGAGGCCCAGGCTGCTGCTGCTGCTCAGGGGATAGGAGTATGCCTTGCCCAGCACCATGCGATCTCTCAGCAGCTTGAACAACACATAATAACTGCAGAATAGGACAAGCCCCAGAGACAGGGTGTGGTTCCAGCGGTCAGATCGCAACAGTGAGTATAGCTGGTATAGTACCACACTGCACTCAATCCCAATCAGCAGGTTCAAGATGCGCAGTGGCTTGTGGAACAAAAACTATGAGAAAGAGAATGAGAGAAGGAAAATGTCAAGCCAAAAGCTTCAGACAAAACCTTCCTGTTCTTTCCTATGATTATGAATGCACATTACTGAATAACTACTTTTAATGACTTCATAGGACATACTACATACACATTTATCTACATATTATAAAGATGTCACCATCTCTCTTGCTTAATGCAATGACAATTGATAAAGATGTGACACTTTTGTCTGTGATCACCAGATATCTTCAAGATTTACTACACCTAGTGGCATCATTTAACCAAAAAATATCCCCACAAAATTAGGAAAATGGCTTCAGAATGCTCATACATATAAAGACTCACATAAAAGCGGGCATGGGAGACATCAGAGGGCAGTGCCACATTGTATGGTCCAACAGCCTTGTAGAGGCAGCGGCTGTGCCTCACCAGCACCCCCTGGGGCCAGATGGTACTGTCCGACCACCTGCGAGAGCAAAGACAGATACACACACCCAGTCATACATCACCATGAAGGTTGCCCGTCTTATCTGTACAATATAAGTGAAAACTTAGGTTATGGTAAAAAATAATTTAAATAATCATTTAAATAATACCAAATAAAATCACTGAGAAAGAACAAGCCTAACAGTCTGAATTCTTATTCTTGGAAGAATCAAAAGAAGAGGCTGCTGAGTCAAAGGCCTCCTGAAGCACATGGATTCATGAAACATGCTGAAAATTATCTGGGAGATACTGAGCACCATGCCATCTCATCAGCTTAGGCAATAATGTTCCTGTCCTGATCTGTCCATAAAGCTCTGCTGCATCATATCTCCAGCCTCCACAATGTACTACACATACGACAAAACAAATAAGATGCTCTCCAAGGTAATCTTCAAAGTAAAGACACAGATTACAAAAGGTACATCTGGTTGGACTATGAGCAAGCTGAAAGTGCATGTCTTGGTGTTCGGCAGATACTCACAGATGCTGTGGGGCATTACCATAAGAACCATGCTCCAGCCTCTGCCACTTGCCCAGGTGAGCAGCTGAGCGGTGCAGCAGGTCGCAGTACTGGGGAGGCAGCAGCTGACTCATGAGCATCACAAATGCGTTGGTCCATACCATGATGAGATGCTCACATGACCAGCGCATGTCGTAATACTGCGTGCTCTAGAAGACAGCACTACCATTATTACTATGGCTGTTGCCACCTTCGTCAAAACAACCATGATCAGCACAGCCTTGAACTTACCTGAACAAAGCAGAGAGGCAAGAAGGCCACGTAGTAGGCGCTGAACAACGAGTTAAAAAGCACTTCCTTGATGCGGCGGTTGAAGTCAGCCTTCAGCCCTTCCACCTCAGTCCGGATGAGCTCAGGTGACAGCAGACAGGTATGGGTGGGGACAGGGGCAGAGCTAGACAGCTGCTCCCGCAGGTTCTCCCGCAGCAGGGCCAGAAAGTCCCTGGGACGAAAAGTTTGCCCATCTGGATCCTGTTCTAGGCATCCACAATCAGCTGCTGGGGCATGAGCGCGAGCCTCCTGGTGAAAACAGCACAGCGGCACGTACACGCCAAACCTGGGGAGCAGTGTTACAGAGATATAACCCAAGATACCATAATGCAGCGACAGATACAGAGCTAAACCCTGCAGCACATTTCCCTTAACAACAGCTATAGTTCATTCAAAATTAAAATGACTAATGTGCCCATAAATAACTAATATTCATACCTGGGATTGCACTAATTTCTCCTTAGTTCTTTAACTTCCATCTCAAAAGTGAAAGCGCGTGATCAACCTTTATAAGTACAGATATCTGCAAAAACAGCAATGTGCAGCTGGGAAATCGGAAAGGGTAAGACTGACACCCGCATTTAGAAATGAAAAAAATGTGAGCTGCTCGCAAAAATCATAATCACAATTATTTTGGCTAACATGGGGATCACAGTCATTTCCCACAATTACTCTTGACTAAGGCCGCAATGTCCTTTTTAAGATACCAAACCTGCACACAATATTCTAGGTGAGGTCTCACCAAGGAATTGTATAATCGTAGCATTACCTCCCTTGACTTAAACTCCACGCACCTGGAGATATACCCCAACATCCTATTGGCCTTTTTTTATTGCT
>JABFEA020000038.1:285445-300157 GCA_019775915.2 Cyphomyrus plagiostoma
AACTGTCTACTCCCCTAATAATTGAATCCCCCACTACCACAACCTCCCTCTTCCTGGGGGGAGGGGGCTCCTCAGTGTCCAAGGGCCCACCTGCCTCCCCAGTCCCTTCCGGCTCTAAAGCTGGAAGCACCTGAAATCTGTTTGACACAGTCACCTCAGGTGATGCCGCCTCTGTAACGTGTGTACGCCCTTTCCTGCGGCTACGACCTACGGTTACCCAGCTCTCTCAACCTCTCTGCTCTTCATTCTCCCTCCTTCCCGCTAATGGCGTACACACCATCTCCCTAAGAGGCGTATTAACTAGCTCCTCTAACTCACTGTTGCATTGGATGAGAGCCAGTTGCCCCTCAAGGTTGCGAACCTTGACCATGAGTGAGTCCACTAGCTTTCATCGCTCGCAGATGAAGTCCGACTGGACACTAACGTCCAGACGGGCAAACATCTTGCAAATGCAACACTGAGCCAGCCCCATAATTAACTAACTCACTATGACCCCGTACTCCCAGGCTAGTAAATTTATATAGTGTATTTAACTTCAAAAATTAGCGTAACGTTAATGCAATAAAGTGCCGAGTACACTAAAATAAGTTATTACTTGTGTTAAAAACAGAACTTAATTATTATTTTATTTAATATTTTAAATACGATACATTTACTACTACTTACCAAAGGAACTTCTGCCTGAATTCAAACACAAACTTTTGAACACCACAAATAATATGATGGCAACTTCTCTGTGTTATTGAGAACTTGACAGATACACGGTTGCATTATACAGGGTTCCCCCAATTCTGGCAGAATAAATTTCCAGTACCATAACCAAAATTTACAAAACCCATAGGTTTGTAAAAGTAGATAGAACAATATTTGTATAAGGTAGTTAACTATTTACTTCCGCTCGTACTTTTTCGTTGCAGAAAAAAGCGGGAAACAGAAATGAACAAGGCTAGCTTCCAAAACTTTTCCTCTCTATCCAAGAATTCCAAAACTTAACCAGGGCCTGGAAAAATAATTTCAAAATTACACAACTTTTGCAGGTTTTCCACGACCATAGGTACCCTGATTATAGAGGGCGTCCTTAATGGATAACTGCACTGCAGTATGAGTTGATGAGATTCCCTTTATGATTACACTTTAAGAGGGTTAAATAAATTGGTTGTGCTGCCTTGTGGTGCAGACACAGCTTTGAAACATATTCTGCAAATTATTTGTTGTTATTCTTGGTCCGATTCGTTGAAACCAAAATTATTCCAAATAACTGATGCGTGTTTAGTTTTTGTTGACCAAAGGTACCCGTCCTGCTATTTCGACTTGTGAATGCACTTTCATTGTTGTGCTGTAGGGAATTCATTAACAGTGTTCTGGGAGGGGAAAAAGCACACCGCTAAAAAAATCAGTGCGCCTATTTAGAGTTATTGTGCAAGATAAAGTAGGCATCATTTCAACATGAGATAAAAAATATTTTTCTCGATTATAATTTTTTCATAATTGTGGGAAGCCATAATTGTAATCGCGACTCTTTCAATTAATTACACAGCTCTAATGTGACATTCATGTACAGATGAAAAAGTACAGGTATGAGAATTCCTTGCTGTGGCATAGCTGTACCAAGCACAGAGGAGGGACTCACGGGTAGCCCAAGAACAACAAGTTCAGAACTGAGTGTTTGCTGAAGAGGTTGACGAGAGTCCAGCACAGCAGCCAGCCGCAGAATGTAAGCAGGGTCAGCCGGGCGGCGATCAGAATCATGTATTGGAGCAGGGAGCTGGAGCTTGTGTGCAACGCCTGTCAGAACAGTGAAGTGTCCACATAAATTCATGCACTACTCCAGTTGTTCAAACAATTTAATCCAGATCAAAGTAATTTGGATTTTGAAATCCCTTGTTTTGCTATCCAGGATGCCGGGTATTCAAAGCAACACTGTATGTGATTACTGTTATCCAAATGTAGAATTTTCAGGATTACCGAATCCGGTTTACTAGTGCATTAAATGGAACCAAGAGTGTAGCCTACTGGCTATGTCAAGAACAACAGGTACACCTAAAATAACAGTGGCCAAAAATAGCCATTATGTGTTTTAATTTGAACAAACAGAAAACACCACAATAAACCAGAGCAACCTCCAATCTTCTGTCAAAATGAGAGACAAACTGGACATGTGGTCAGGGATGCAATTGTAAGACATTACTTCTGATTGGTGAATTGAATAATAGTAATTGTCATTTTCATTAAAATACAATGGACAGTAGAGCTTTTTATTTTGAGGTTTGAGATTTTGAGTACAGATATCTCATGGGAATTTTTTTTCCCCTTGACTATACCGAAAGGCTTCATGTTTTATTTCCTACTTTATTTTCACTGCCACTGTCCTAGTTCAACAATTGTACTATACTTGTAATATGAATAAATGTATATATCATCAGAAAGCAGTGCTTTTGTATTCAATTTTCAAGTTTTATTTAATTTTGTCCCAGAAATACACCCTTGAATCCACCCTTGTGTTGGGATAAGGATTATCCTGATTTTTTGGATCAAATGTATAAACTTTTGAACACCACAAAGTGAAGGTTTTATCCAGATTAAAGCCGAGATTGGATAAGGTTATCTGATCTGATTTCAGAATCCCTCTTTTCCCTTTGAACAAACCATTTTCAAGATTCGGTCCGTTATCTGAAATCCTACTGGATTACTTTTGAACAACTGGGCCCAGACGATACCCATCTATGCAAACCAAAGGACCAAAACATGAGCAATACATACATTTAAAAACTCAAGACAGATGTAAAATATCAGGGTATAAAAGAGTGGGATAGTTAGATTGGGTTCGAAAGGGTAAAAGGAATAGATAATGAGGAGGAAATCTTGGTAGAAATTTCAAGTCAGTCATTGTACCTCTGAAATAATAGTCCACACAAGCCTCCTGGCCAGCATAACAGTAATGAAGATCACCAGGTGGTAGTCTATTAGATGGAAGTTCTGCAGACAGAAAAAAAGAGAATTATGAAAGCAAAATATCTAGTTATGCATTTCACGTGCATGTGTTCTGGAAACATCTAGACAAGCAACTAGAGTGCACGCCCTCACCAGTGAGGACAAGAGAGCACAGACAGTGTGTGTGACAGAGGATGATAGAGAGAGAGCACTCTCACCAGTGAGGTAGAGGCACCAGAATGGCTATAAGGATACCACCAGACAGTCTTGTAGATATTAATGTACTGCACAAACAGCGCCACCAGCAGGTACAAAAAGAGCATAAACTCAAAGAGCACACTGCTGTCGATGGGAAGTTCAGGAATGCGTGCATGGCGAACCGGTTCTGGGCTGATCAGCGCAGTGAGTGGTGGGGCAGAGAGACCCACGGATGTGCTGCTCCTGCAGAGACAACACAGACATTGGAATTCACTCAGGGAATCACCATGGAAAACCTGGAACCACTTGCTATAACCTATTGAGATCCGGGGAAAAAGCTTTTTTATATTGATTAAAATTTTAATTTGACAGGAAAAGAAAACTGGCAAGGTCACACCCCCATACATGCGATGCCATCTACCTTTCCACTATAAGGACAGGACTTAAAAGGAGGCATGTACAATTTAAGAGATATGAACATAAACATAATGGACAAAATGAAGTGCTGGATCTCAGGAGGATATAGGGATCTACAGACAGTGCCCTCCCTGTACAAGGATGTGGTAGTGGTGGTTGGGGCTCACCTGTTCCTGAGCCCCGCACCGTTGCTGCAGCTGCTCCCCACCAGAGTCTGTGGCGAGGGCAGGGCCGAGCGGCTCAGCTGCTGTCTACTCGGACCCCTGCGACCGCCGGGCATGTCCAGTGACCCCAGCTGCTCCCCGTGGCAACCTCAGGGCTGCTGCTGCACTGCAACATAACAGCAGCATTACAGCCACTCTGTAACACCACAAACAAAAATTTTAGTGCATAACACTATAATCACACCTCACCAAGACCATGACACAGTACTGGCAGAAAACCAACAACAGGCCACAAGCACTATGATACAACAGAAAAAGTGGCAGTAAAAGATACACTTCACTTATACAAAGTGCTCAATTTAAAATGATCAATTTATGTGCCATTTGTATAGGATAGCCATGTTTCCATACTTGTATCTATCTTCTGCACACACAACCATAATAACTACACAATTACAGACTGGCCAGTGCAGCAATTCCTCAGAAGAATTGTTCATTAATCTGTCTAGTTATATTTATTAAAACATACACGATTGCCAATAAGTTCTGACATCTACGAGTCAAAGCAGTCTTACCCAAGGGTATCCACATGTTCTTCTCAGATCCTTATACTGTCAAGAACAGTTTTTCGTTCTAATTGATTTTGGACTAAACTATATTGAAATAGGACTGCTCAATCGAAGAAATGCCACAATACATAACTTCAACTACTTGACATCTATTACTATAAATTTTACACAGAAAGAAGAACGATTATGAAAATCAAACGATTAAATCATACTGCAGTTCGAAGCATTAATTAAGGCTTAGTTATCACTTACACATGAACGGAGAGCGGCTGGTGTAGACGCGGAGACATCAGTCGGTCGTGGGGTCGAGGCCCGCCCGAATCGCCCAACCTGAAAGAAACATCAGTTTAGGTACGCGTTCGTGCTTGATTTGTATTTGCGAAATGAATGCACATAAGATACGTGTGCTTTTTGGCACTTGCGTTGATAAGGTAAGAATGGCGTATCCCCTTTCTGAATCTATTAATCAGTTAAAGGATGGAAAAAACGTGTAAACTGAATGCGCTAAAAGAGCAGACTTGTCGCTTCCACAGTGTAACCGACGTGGCATAGCTGAACCCCTTAGACACGTACGTCATAGGCCCGCGACGATCATTTGAAATGCGCAAGCCCAGTAGGAAACAATGTATTCCCCACTTCCAGAACGTGTTATGTCACTAGAAGCTGATAGGGATCACGTTCTTCGGTTGAATGTTTCATTCCAGGACTATAGGTGAATAAGGTTGATCAGATTATTATATATGGTATTATGGTGCAGACATAGTGTTGGTAAAGCCAGCGCTCTCATGTCTCACGCACCCCCCCACCAAAACCAAGAAACAAAAAACCAAAATAAGTACATAAAAATAAAAAGTAAATAAAGGCATCAAACTAAATCAAAATTGCCAAACAGTGTGAATAATTTCTGATTCACGTTCAACTAACATCAGTGACTTGCAAAATAGTTTAAGATCATTTAACCAGTAATTAAAATTAGGTTTAGTTTTAAAAAATCTGTATTTGTGGATAAGGAATCCATCCATCCATTTTCCAACCCACTTTCCAATCTTCTGGGTCGTAGTGGTTCCGGAGCCTATCCCAGAAGCTATGGGCACGAGGCAAGTAACAACCCAGGATGGGGAGCCAGCCCATCGCAGTGGATAAAGAATCTTCCAAGTAAAATCAAGTTGTTAATTAAGAATCCAATTTTCTTATCTAATAAACAATTTCCAGATTTAATTATCCTTAACCTCAATGGGGGCAAGTCAATCCCTTTGGTCTGCATCCAGCTCCATATGTCATTCCACAACACTTCTACTGTTTCACACTGGAAAAAAAAAGATTTTCCTATCCACTATCACAGAAGGTACAACCTTTAACATCAAATTTATATCTGTCTAACAAAGTCATTAGTTGGGTAAATTTCATTGAGAATTTTCAAATTTAGTTCTTTTATCTTAGGAGGAATCGGGTAAGAAATATAACTTTTCCTAATTATAGTTTTCTGATTCAAATCAAAATATTTAACTATATAGTCTCTTTTCAGTTGATTGGGAAAAAATCTTTTATTAACAAAGTTCTAATCATTTTGTTGGAAACTATCCTGTCCCCAGATTCCATATTTTCAATGTGAAGCTGTCTAAGACCAGGGGATAGCTTTGAATATAGTAAATCTTCTCTAACCATAAGTATTAGTGGAGCCGGTATTACTTTCGTCAACGTCTCATACATTCTTGGAGAACAGTGAACATCAAACCTAACACAAAATTCTGAGTTAGGTAACACATCACCTATGTAAAATGTGATATCGCCCAAATACCTTTGGAGAACAGATTCTCTATGTATAATGATTTCCTATTAATAAAACAATATCAACTGTTCCACACTGGGGCGTGAAATTGTGCTTATATAGTAGTTTCCAAAAAAGAAGAACTCGCTGATGAAAATCAGAAAGTTTGATGTGTAGTCTGTTATAGTCAAAATCACACCGTAATAAAAAGTCAATTCCTCCAAAATTTTGAAATATAAAATTAGGGATAATAAACCAAAAAAGTTCATTATTTATATAAGACTTTAACCATTTTAATTTTAAAACACCATTCATGACACCAAAGTCAATCATCCTCCATCCTCATAACTTTTAATCATATTTTCTTTGGTAGTGACACTTATTCTTCCATATAAAATTATAATGAATTTTGTTTATTTCTTTAATAAAATTAACTGATATGGGCAAAGATGACGCTGGGTAGATTAGCCGAGATAAACTGTCCATTTTAGTCAACAAGATTCTTCCAAAGATAGTGAGATCCCTTTGTAACCATCTATTTAAAATGGTTTTACGCTTGTCCATATTATGCTGAATATTCATCTTCTCAGATACCGTTTTGTCTTTACATATAATAACCCTTAAATATTTCACTTGCTTTTGCACTCTGATGACGATAATCATGTAACGATAAGATTTCATACTTATCTCAATTTAATTGTAAACCAGAGGCTTTAGAAAAAGTGTTTATGGTTTGTAGAGCTAAAGGAATTTCATTACAATTTTTAATGAATTGAATAGCATCATCTGCCAGTTGACTTATTATCAATTGATTGTTAAATACACTAATGTCTTCTGTGTCACTGTTCTTAATTAAAAGGGATAACATCTCTGCAACCATTATAAACAACAGCAGTGAACTAGCACATCCTTGTCTGATTCCTTGGTCGATTTCAAACCTTGAACATGTGCCTTGATCTAAAGCTACTGAGATATTGATAGCTTTGTATAACATTTCAATGACATCAATAAACGTGTCCAAAACCAAAATGACTCAGAATTGTACTGTAGTAAGATCGCGGACGAAATTCCGCGATCTTACTATTCATGTCATTTAATCTGTTGAATTATTTGTCATCATCTGACATTATATTTTACATTATCTGAGTCTCCTCGGTGTGCACGTCCCACGCCGGTACTCACAAGGCTGAGCGGTACCAAAACGCACCACGTTGAAACCCCCACTATCCCTCTCTCGGTCCTCCGGCCGCGAGTGGATGTCAATCCCCTCGGTTGTTCCTCTCTGCAGCAGTCAAACTTCACAGCTTGCTGAGCTAGTGACTGTTCAGCCTCCTTAATGGCGTCGGCTCCCCGCGTTGGCAAGCTAACGTTGGGTTATGAATGAAGTCTTCAAAACGTCTAGATGTCCCCATCAGATTTCCAAGACATGAGTGTAGTTCATACAAATTAAATGGAAACTTTGTGTTTGTGTGACCCTTTCCCAATCTGAATAACTACCCCACGATGTAGTATAGTTATGGCTTGGTCACCACTTTGGTCAGGTTTATCATAGGTTAACTTAACAACTGGCTTTGGTTTTCTCCTTCCTCTGGCTGTTTCCGATACATTATGCTTCACTTTTGAATAAACCTCAGATTCTTTGTCCTCATCTGATTTCCTTTCTGAAGACTGCTCTACATTAGATATTGCACTTTCTGAGAGCATTTCTTCCTCCTCAGAATCAGTACAACTTTCACTCCTCGAAGAACAAGATCTCCCGGACTGAGTTTCCTCAGTCACTGCTCTACGCCCCTGATCCAAAGCTTCAACCCTTTCTCGTAAAACCTTTGCCAAATTAGATCCTTCGCCTCTGTAAGGCAAAGAATATTTGAAGTCAGACTCCTCTGTACACAACTCATCTCTCTCACTCTGTGCTGCTTGTTCATCACATGGTGAAGACTTTTTTTTTCTACAAGTACGCGACAGAGATGGCATGTCATCACACCATCCAGCCAATGGCAATTTCACCAACTTCCCAATTGGTAAGAGATTATCACGGTGTAGAATTTTCACTTTTCCCTTCCCATCTTCAGGTTCTACATGGTACACAGGTAAGTCAGGCAATTTTCTTTTAATCACATATGGCACTGGACTCCAACGCCCCTGTAGCTTGTGTTTCCCTTGAAATCCTAGGTTCTTCACCAACACATGGTCCCCTACTCCCAACACCTGATGCACGACCCTCTTGTCATATAATCCCTTATTTCGTCCATGTGTCTTGTCAGCCAACACTGTAGCTAAATGGTATGCCTTTTCCAGATCCTTTTTCAGTTTTGCCGCATACTGTGAATGAGAGACTGAATCTTCACCATCTGGTGAAGTACCAAAGCATAAGTCTACTGGTAGTCTAGCTTCTCGTCAAAACATCAGACGGTAAGGTGAGTACCCTGTAGCATCGTTTTTGGTGCTATTGTATGCATGCACTAAATATCCAATGTGCTGACTCCAGTTATGCTTCTTCTCAGCACTCAGGATCCCCAACATTGCCAGAAGAGTAAGATTAAATCATTCCGGCTGTGGATCACCCTGCGGATGGTATGAGGTAGTCTTTGACTTCCTTATGCCCATCACCCGAGTCAGCTCATGGATTAGTCGGCTTTCAAAATCCCTCCCTTGATCAGAGTGGATCCTAACTGGAAGTCCATAATGAACAAAATACTTATCCACCAGAATTTTAGCTACGGTGAGAGCTTTCTGGTTTCGTGTTGCAAACGCCTGTGCTTAACGGGTAAAGTGATCGGTGATCACTAAGACATTACTCAGACCTTTAGAATCTGGCTCTAATGACAAAAAATCAATGCAGATGAGGTCCATGGGCCCACTACTTACTATCTGGTGGAGCGGTGCCGCCCTCTGACATGGACTTTTGCGAGTAACCCATTGCCTACAAGTCCTTACATACTGTTCTATGTCTTTCAACATTTTAGGCCAATAAAACCTGCTTCTCACCTGATCAGTGACTCTTTCTACTCCCAAATGCCCTGCTTCATCGTGCATTGCCCTTTGCACAGTAGATCTAAAACAGTCAGGCATCACTAGCTGGGATATTTGCATTCCACCGCAATTAGTCACACGGTAAAGCAGTCCCTTTTTCAGAGTCAACTTCTCTACCTCTCACTTCCAAAGCGACACCTCTGGGTTCAATCTACGGCTTCTTGGCCACTTTCCACTCTGTACAGCCTCAACAACCGGACCTAAATTCGGGTCACCTTTCTGAGCCTTAATCAAATCTGCATTGGTCATCAACTCCAAATAGTTCAGCTCCATTTGTGTAGGGAAAGCATACACCTCTGGGACACACTCAGGAGGTGCTCCCAATTGTTGAATACATGGAACTACATGTTTCTGTGAATTCAGCACACAAATCTGTATGCAAATAGCCTTGACTCCACAACGTGAAATATCTTTCCATTCCTCCTTAGCATCAGATCTTCTTGACAGCAAGTCAGCATCCGTGTTCTCGCTCCCAGGCCTGTACTGAATATCAAATTCATAAGTAGCCAAGGCTGCCAACCACCTATGGCCGGTTGAATTTAGTTTGGCTGACATCAGCACGTAAGTAAGGGGGTTATTGTCGGTTCTGACCGTAAACCTAGATCCATATAGGTAGTCATGGAATTTGTCTACCACGGCCCAATTAAGTGCCAAAAACTCTAACTGTGTATATGATATCGTTGCTCAGCATTGGTTAGCTTCCGGCTGGCAAATGCCACTGGCCTCAACTTCTCAGAATGTTCCTGGTATAAGACTGCACCCAGTCCTTGCTGGCTGGCATCCACATGGAGTACAAACGGTTTACTGAGGTCAACAAAGGCCAACACTGGAGCATGAGTCAAAGCATAAACAATCTGACTAAAGGCATCTGAGCATGCCTGATCCCATCGGTCACCAAATGGTTCTGATTCACTAAAATACTTCACAGAACTGTCTTTTTTGAGTCTCTTACCACTCTGAGTTGGGGGATAACCTTTAGTAAGTTCAGTTAGTGGACGAACAATGGCAGAAAAGTTGGCTATAAACCTGCGGTAGTACCCGCAGAAACCAAGGAAAGAGCACAGAGACTTTAAATCAACCGGCTGAGGCCAAGTAGTTACTGCATCCACTTTTTCTGGATCAGCTGCAATGCCATCCTTAGAGATGATATGCCCCACATATCTGACTTCTGTCCTACAGAACTGGCATTTGTCCAATGACACTTTCAACCCTGCTCTATCAAGCCTATCCAGCACTTTGAGCAGCCACTCTTCATGCTGTTCCAAAGAATTCCCAAATACAATCAAGTCATCGAGATAAACTAAGACTTGGAGAAGGTTCAGGTCACCTAACATTTTCTCCATAAGTCTTTGAAAAGTTGCTGGAGCTCCCATGATTCCTTCTGACATCCTTTCAAATTGGTAGAAACCTAACGGACAGATGAAGGCAGTTTTTTCTTTATCTTCATCGGCCATTTCAATTTGGTAATACCCACTCCTTAAATCAAGAACAGTAAACCACTTACTTCCAGCTAAACAGTGTAGTGCATCATCAATGCGAGGGGTGGTGTACTGGTATTGTATGTGCATTTAAAGTCCTGCAGTCAATACACATCCTAATGTTTCCATTTTTCTTTTGGGCTATCACAATGGGAGATGCGTATGGGCTACATGACTCCTTAATAATTCCTGCTGTCAGCAACTCTCTGAGGTGGTCTCTCACATCATCAATGTTAGCAGGTGCAATTCGCCTTGACCTTTCTTTGAAAGGCTTTGGGTCTGCCAGGCAAATGGTGTGCTTTACACCCTTGGCAAGTCCTACATCCCATTCATGTACCGAAAATACATTTGATCGTTCAACAAGCTTCAGCTGAAGTCTCCTCTTCCGCTCTGATGGAACGGGTGAGTCACCAAAGTTAAACCGTTCTGGAGAGATTAAACCTCCAGAGGATGCTGAGACCGGATTAGGGATGACTGGATCTGCTAGCTACACATGTCCAATGACAGTTGCCTCTACAATTATCCCTTCTCTCTGAGTCTCATTCTGCACAGTCACTGAGAAATTATTAACATCAATCTCCTTCTTCTTTAACAATACTGACTGTACCAACACACCAGCAGAAAGTGTGGACTCGGAGGAAATTTATACCAACAATAGCTGTGCCACAAAACTATTTAATTCTACATTACAGACAGCACAACGGCTGGCTCCAGGCAGTACAATTAAATTGCCTTACACACCCAACTGCTTCCCCATAATCATTACTCCACTTATGTGAAGAACAATTTTGTCCCTGCTGGCTTTCTACAATCTGTGTATTACTTTCTAGGCTTCTAAGAACACTGTGACCTGTTACGTTTTCATATAGATGGGCTAAACGCCTAAACAGACTAGAATTTGAGCCTAGAATGACTGAGGTTTTGTCCAGACTGCTCGGTCCTGGACATACCAGAGCTAACACATCCTTGCGCAAGCCATAGGAAATAATGGGTTACAGAGCACGCCGCATTTGGTCTGCAAAGGCCTTTTGACCACTGCGACGCATTGTCGCACGATCAATAAAAACAAGGCACCGAACCAGGCACAGTCTTTTAACATCAGAAAAGATTTGATAGAAACTATCAATGCCAGTAACAGTTGCCAATAATAACTACTTTACAATGTTTTTATTTATATCTGTTTTTATATCAGTTACATCGGCATGACTGACCGCCGGTGCAATAACAAAATGACAGGAGAGTGTTTTGAAAACCACGCCCACTTTTCCCCTGAAGCCCCACAGTGAGCGAGGCGCATTGAGCAGATGCTGGCTTAAAGGTCTTTGCAGACCAAACGCGGCACGCATTGCGCTGTGCTCTGAAACCCATTTCCTATGGCTCGCGTGGTGCAAGGACGGTTTCGCACTGCGCTGAGCAAAGCGCAGCACCAGAGCGGTGCCGCGTGTCGCTTGGGGAGCTTGTGCAAGCACTGTGGTCAAAGTTGAATTTTGTAGAACTTTGACCACTGCACACATCATCGTGCGATCAATAGAAACATGGCACCGAACCGGGCACAGATATCGAAATGGAGGAGCAGCTGATTTTGTGCGTGTCGGAGTGTCCAGAACTATATGACACAAGCGTACCATCTTACCGGGGTATCGGGAGGATGATAAGATAAAATAAAATAAACAGGCCAGGTGTTTTCCCGCTGAAGCCCCGCAGCGAGCGCAACGCATGGAGCGGACACCGCTGTTGTTTTGACTGGATGTGCAAACCTCGTTTGGTCTACAAAGGGCTTTAGAGCGGAGGAGAGGGCGGAGTCAACAGCTTTGTGAGCGAGGAGCAGAAATTCTCACCGCTCCACTCACATACTCTGCACCGAATCAGGAATATGAGGAAATAACACTGTCTGTCGGTGATAGAAAATTGTCATATTAGTGTTCGTCATTTGAGAAGGGTCTCAAACATTTTTAGCCACACCGTCAGAGAAATTATAGTGAGCCTGAACAAGTAGTAAGTTTCATTACCAACCAACTGGATAGTCCGGGACGTCACCATGGTTATCGGGTGATGTTTGAAAGATATCAGCTTAAAAAAAAATTAAAAATAAGTTGTGATCTCGAGATAACGACTTTGGTTATGTTGAGATCATGAGAAAAATAAGTTGTGATCTTGATGCATGTCCATTATAGACTTTTGTATATAACTATCAGTATCACACTCATTTACTATCAATGTTTTGTATGTTGTACAGTGAATTACTGATATGAGTTCCATATGCTATGCTATGTCAATATTGCTCAAATATTTATGACAGCACGTCCTTGGCCTATTGAAATTGTCTACACAAGTATTTCATAAAGGTAGGATGCTCTGATAAAGTTTGGTCTATCAAGATAAAGTCTGTAGTTTTAACACTTAATATGATATGGTATTTTAGACTGTTCCACTTTTAGCCCATAAAATGATGATAGAATTTTTGGTAGGGTAGTACCAATCGATTGATATATCTGGGACAACATGACAAGGTAGGACCAATTGACAGAACACTGGTAGTTTATTTTTGAGCCATTTTTTTCAAGTACATGAACAGCTGTTTGTAGGTAAAAGTGCCTGTGTGACATTGGGGGTATTTGGCTCTGACTTGGAACTGTCTATTTGAAATTACTGTGTAACCTGGTTTGTCCCTTGCACTTAGCTGCCAACTGCACTGCGTCCCTTCTCTTTGGTGTTTTCGGCCACTCCACGTTGTGTATTTTTATTGAGGACAAAAGGACGACCAGACAGGGAGGTTTCGTTTTCCTGTCACTCCCCTTTCTGTGCACTTTATTTCTTGTGCCAAACACATGAACACTCTGTCAAACTCTTTACACATTACAATCAGATACATGACACTATTAAAATAAAACATACTGAATGGTACAATATGTTTTCAAACACATCGCTACTGCATTATGAAACACCTTGGGAGCATATTTTCAATGGATGGCTTAAAACTATAGTTCACTAGATGAAAAGAGCCACTCTTTACCTTGTGCTACAGTGCGAGTAACACAGCATAATGGGCAATTACAATTAAATGACTAAACACCATATAACATCTGGGAGCGGAACTACACCCTACATCAGGGGTGCTCATTATGTTGATAATGATCTACTGGTCGATCGCTGAGGTAGTACTGGTCGATCACAGCATGACATTAAAAAAAATATTTGTCAGCCTATCAAACATCCCGTCACTTGATTGACATACAGGGCACCCGTTCAGATGACAACTGAATTTTGACCTTTATGTCACCGCTCTTGTGTAAACAACGGCGCTAAGCGCAGCAAAAACTACAAGCTAGTCAGTGAATTACTTCAGATTTTATTTTGCTAAAACATATGGTGATCAAAATGAGTGAGAAAACTGGACCAAGTAAGAAGGCAAAAACATATCACCTTCATACGGAATGAGAGGTGGACTTTTTTCACAATGTCATTTTTTTTCCATTAGTTCATTGGATGGACTGTGTGAGTAACTGTATGTGGTAGTGTTGTGTGGGCGGTATGGATTTTTCTTGCTATGACTGGGTGCCAAATTCTTCTTTCTCGCTCAACCTTCTATTGATCGGTCTTCAAATCTGCCACATGTATAAAACAGTACAGTTTGGTTGGCGGCCACCTCTGTAGTGATCGATCATGATTGATCTTTGAGGTCTCTATGGAAAGCTGATGTGATAAGTCCTGTTGTTCCACAAGAGCATCAAGTGGTGTACAGTCATCATCCTCATCCTCCAAGGAATTTACTGACCCTCCCACCCTCATGGTAGCCAAATCTGTACAAGAATCAAAAGCATAGCTTTCCTTTCTTTCAACTCTGACCTTCTCATCCCCTCCATAGTTGCTCAGCACCTCATTTATGTCCAATCAGTGTCACACCTACTGATCCACTTCCCAGCACGCATTGCTGTTCTAGAGGGAGGAACATGCAATGGGTCATAAGGTTCTGATGAATCACCCTTTTTTTCTCACCATCCTCAGAACAGACCACATATACCGGTATTCCAGGCTGTTTCTTAATGACCAGGTAAGGTTGAGGATCCCAGCCGTCACTGTTAGGTTGAAATTGTATATATTATCACTCACATGTATTCTTAAGTTGTATAACTTGTTTCATGTAGTAGTAGTAA
>JABFEA020000038.1:329657-341334 GCA_019775915.2 Cyphomyrus plagiostoma
TCTCCAGGTCAGGGATGAGGTCCTTCCCCAAGTGGGGGAGTTTAAGTATCTTGGGGTCTTGTTCACGAGTGAGGGAAAGATGGAGCGGGAGATCGACAGGCGGATAGGTGCGGCGTCAGCAGTGATGCGGGCGCTGCATCGGTCTGTCATGGTGAAGGAGGAGCTGAGCTAAAAGGCAAAGCTCTCGATTTACCAGTCGATCTACGTTTCTACCCTCACCTATTGTCACGAGCTGTGGATAGTGACCGAAAGAACAAGATCACAAGTACAAGCGACCAAAATGAGTTTCCCCCGCAGGGTGGCTCGGGCATCTGCTTAGGATGCCTCCTGGACACCAACCTGGTGGTGTGTTCCGGGCATGTTCCACTGGGAGGAGGCCCCGGGGAAGGCCTAGGACATGCTGGAAGGACTGTGTCTCGCGGCTGGCCTGGGAACGCCTCGGGATTCCCCCGGAGGAGCTGGAAGAAGTGGCTAGGGAGAGGGAAGTCTGGATTTCCCTGCCGAGACTACTGCCCCCGAGACCCAACCTCGGATAAGCGGAAGCTAATGGATGGATGGATATATTCATCCTTGATGACATCAGCCCACAGAAAAACCATTATTAAAGTTCAGACATTAAATTTTCAAATCAGTTATTCAGAAAGCCTCAAAACCTCTGGTGCACAGACTCAAGAGCTTTCAAACACATTTTATCAAACGTGTAGTATCTCATTCATGTCTTCTATGACAACTTTTGTGTAACACAAAATAATGAATGTTCACTTTCATTTAAATATTTAAAAAAATTAGAGCTTAAACTTTGCAACTAATGCATTTAGCACATTGGGGGTCTTGTGGAAACAATGACTATTTAGGGAAAGAAAGAAAAAAAACCACTGATTACTTTTTGGTCGATATGAAATATACCCCTAATTATAGAATGACTCTAGAGACTCAGCAGGGGAAATCAATATCTTTTTCACACCACAAATGTAATGTTTTCTTTGGGTTTCACAATTTTGTTGTTTGTGGGCATATATGTAGTGGCCTTCGGCCACTTATGTTTGGTGAGCATGACTGGCACGGGGAGCATGGCACTTCTGACTGATGAGGATGACTGTTAAACAAGGACAGCAGATTTCAACCCTGGGTCAGATGAGCTGTATAACGCATATCCTAAATTACAGCCATTACAATTTGCTAATTGGGCTTTTTCAAATCATGAATTTGATTTCATAACGATAAAAGTTTCTAATAGGGCTGAATGATTTGTTACTGAAAGTGAATACATGGGGACTACTGTAAATTGAGCCCCCATATCCATAGTTTATCATGGGCCAAAAAAAATGGAAAACTATACACAAATGTCATGCTGTATGGCAAGAAATTTGTTACTCTAACATGATGAAATCCATCAGCCCAGTCGTGTAGTACATAACATCTCCCTTCATCCTCATACCCACACTTTCCTGCAGAACTCATCCAGTCTGTCTAGTGTTCCTGCTAATCGTATTCATTGAGATAACTGCAGTGTCTGTTATAAAACATATAAAAAGCATGATTTTCATTGCTCCATCCTCTCGATACATATTTTCATTGTAGAATCTTGAGAATTAGGCCAAAACGTGATTGTACTGTATGCTCTCATGGATGTATCTTTATTACTGAATTTAATGTCAGTAATGTCCTAATATGCATAATTTGTTCAGCTTTACCATATGCATGTAGAATGAGGCTAAATCACTCGCATTCAAGAAACTACCATACTTTAAATATGTATAATGCACAAATTAATATTAGTAATGTCTTACTGTGCATAATATATCATTACCATAAGTACACAGAGGTCATGTATGGGGTTTGCGGATGATTCACTATCACCCACTGTTTCAGCCAATTGCAGTCGGTCATGTATATGAGGGGGCAGTCATTGTTTTGATATTTTAAATTCAGTTTCTATATTATGCATTTTATATGAGTGGAGCCTCAACTAAGTTTGCAGTACATTTCCAGTTAAGGAACGAATGACTATAACAATTTTAGTGCCATTTTTAACAGAGCTTTAAGGCTGGTTCATACTTCCCTACATGCATATGCTCAAACATTTGTGATGCTCATTATAGACCTCCATAGATGAACGTTTGTTGCACTCCAAATTTATGGCCACACAGCGGGCATGATCGATTTGCTGTGTCCACTTTAACCCTCTGGAGCCCAAGGCCTTTTTTCCACTTTGGGGGTAGTCTGACATGCCTTGACATTTTATAATATTTCACCTATGTAAAAAACATTTATCTCCAAAAGTGCTACATATGATTTTATTCAGCACAAACTCAGCACCAATAATCTGAGACCACTTAGAATGTTATTATTCTATTTTTTGTTAAAATCAACTTTAAACATATATTTTTCAAAAACCTATTTTCAGACATGCTGAGAAATTCTAAAAAAAAAAAAAAAAAAAAAAAAACCATAATCGGTCTTCTTTTCAAAACTGCCATTGTCGGAAGTATTAAAGTTTTTAAAATCAGGTTAAATAGGCAAAAAGGCAATAGGTTTCTTTGGTTTACTTGCATTGGCAGCGTGTAGGACCGCTCTCAGCTTAAGATCGCTATTCACGTATAAATACGCTGCGTTTGGAGCGTAAGGCGACGTAAAGTTTGAAGCGGCGACCACGTGATTACAGGCACACGGGAGCCATGGACACAGGTGTGAGATTCGCTGCTGAAAACTGCAACACTGGCGCAAAGCTTCAGCGGCAGACGTATTCGTGTGCTATATTGTAGCCGAACAGTGTAAACACTATCCAGACACATGCTCTTGCTTATTTCGGTCACAATGGGCGTATTCACATTTCTTTACCCAATACTAACTTTCGGATTATCATGGTATCATCATGCGAATAGCGCGATTTCCAAGTGGGAAGGCGATCAGAGCTGCTTCGAGACGCAGACGCTTAAATCAGTCACTCTTGTTCTTTTTATACGTATCACGAAGCTGTAAAAATATATTTAGTCTCTACCTATATATATTTGAAAAGTAGACCGTCCAAGGTTTCTGAGGGTGTTTTAAAAATATGAATGACAAAAACTCAGTTATTTACACAGTTTGGCAAAATTTCTGTCAGTTCCCGCAGGTGGGACGGCAGTGCTCCAAGAGTTAAATGCCAACAGGGATGATTCTAATGAAGTGCTGCGCTTGCATGGAAAAGTATGAACCAGCCTTTAGGGTCTATTTTATCTTTCTTTTGCGTGGTTTTATTCATTCAGGAGACTTACTTTTTTGACATTCCAATTCTAATGCATAAATATTAGTAAGAATTAAGTTCATTGTTCTTTGAAAGTAAATAAATTGCATTATTAAGCTATTATACATCAGTGGCAAAAAAAAATGGTCTTTAAAGGACAATAATATACTGATAATTGTTGTAAACCAATATCACCCAACAGAGGTAGTTACGACAGGCCTACCAGCATACAATTATGATAAACAAAATATATAAAAATTAGATAGACCCCTTTCATTAACGCAAATTCATTTCATTATACAAACAAAAAAGACAAAGGAATATAACTGACTTGGCCTTATGTGGATCTTCCACTTCCAGGTCCCACACATACAACTTCCCCACCTGATTTCCCAAAGCCAACATCTGGAAGAGATCAAAAACTTACTTCATGTTACTACATTGAAAAATAAGAAGTTGTCCATATGAAAATAACTGAAAACAACATTATGAATGGACAATATTGGGTGTCCAAACCCTCATGTACCTTTTGCCAGAAATCCATGGAGAATCGCATGTACCAGATGTCACATTGACTGTAATCAAAGCGGCCCAGGATGGTCACATTTGACTCATTGGGTTTTATATGGTCGATGTCATCCTCCATCTTCCCTGGTTTCCAGCACACAATGGCATTCTCACATGACTGGATGGTAGAGAGAAATTAAAACAGTCAGTCGTTTAAGCAGCTGCGGGGTGCACAAGCCTGAAATTTCTATATATATCCATCTTCTAACTGCTTGCTGAGCCACGGGGGATTTCACAGCTATGACTTGTAGCACTGGGCACAAGGCAGAGGTGTATGCTGAATGTGATGAAAAGGCCAGTCCAGTCCATTGCAAAACACACAAGGAAAGGTGACTGCATGTCCTTGGACCACAGGAAAAAACCAGAGCATACAGCATGGGAAGAAACTGCAAACTATACACCAGGGGTGTCGAACTCCAGTCCTAGAGGGCTGGAGTCCTGTATAGCTTAGTTCTTTCCCTGTTCCACCACAAATGATTCATCCTAAGAGCTGTGTGGTAATAAGCACAAGGAGTTGAATCAGGTGTGTTAAATGAGGGGAAACCCAAAGATGTGCAGGGCTCTGGCCCTTCAGGCCTGGAGCTTGACACCTGTACCATACGCACAGAAGGGTTTCAAAACATGCGAGGCAACAGTTACACAAACTGAATCACCATATCACACAAGATATGCAATTATTTTAACCCTTGGACCTCTCAATTCTGTTTAAAATATATTGTATAAATGATGCAGTAATGAATCACAACACACCCCTGTAATGTGCCATGGGGTGACACTTTCACTGCCTCATCCCTGATTTCTGAATCTGACCAGACACTGGGAATGCTCATCATGACTTACTAGTACAGTCTGGTGACTTCAGTCTTACCTTGGATAGGATCAGATCTCCAAGCCAACGCACACAGTCCACATAATTGCGGTGTATGTCCCGTGTGGAAAAATCTGGGAAATGGATCTTCTGGGAGACAAAGGGTCTGTGGACAAAAATTTTGCATGGCATAGGAATAAACAAAAAACATTGCTCTCATCCACCTTTAATTTACCTAATTTAATTATGTTAATTTAGCTGGTAAAAAAGTTTATTATGGGCAGCGTGTGGCTCAGTGGGCTAAGCCTGTGTGCCTATAATCATGAGGTCACAGGTTCAAACCCAGCCTCAGCATATCTGCGGGTCCTTGAGCAAGGCCCTTAACCCCAGCCCCCTGGGCGCCCCAACAGGTGGCTGCCCTTCGTGGACAACTTGATCTACAAAGACCAAGTTGAGGGAGGTGTAAAAAGAATTCCCCCACGGGGACAATAAAGGATTGATTATTATTATTAACCCTCTGAAGTTCACGGCATTGTCAACGATGCTAAGTATGTGTTTCGTGTATTTCAGTTCATAACTCGCTGAAATCTTATTATAAAAACATGAAAAAAACCCTTGACTAAATCCGTAATCTGTCTTCTTTTTACAACGTCCATGGTCAGAAGTATTAAAGTTTTTAAAATTAGGTTAAATTGGCAAAAAAAGGTAAACCATGTCGCCCTACTTTATTTTACCTGCATCGGGGGTGTATAGTACCGTTCTCATCCAAAGATCGCTATTCACATTATAAATAGCCGCATAAGCCCGCATTCAAATCGCATTGGTAATTTGATGAACAGTGCAGCAGTGAAATGCGATCCAGATACATCCCCGTCAGCGCCTTATAAGGGAGGGGCGTGGCCAGGTGTCAATGGCTCATTCATCCACGTGAAAGTTGCTACATATTCAACGAAAGGAGCCAGAAATAGTGACATGAGTTTGGTTCTTCTTATTTATCCAACTGAATGTTGCAACTTCATGTAGGCAAGACTTTGCTGATCAGATATATGGGACCAAAACAAACTGCTACCATTGCTTACTATGTACTTTTAATGTGTCTGCAATTGTTCCAAACTGCATTTTGTAATGTCTGTACAGTGGTACCTCGGTTCTCGAACTTAACCCGTTCCTGACTCCGGATCGAATCCTAAAAAGTTCGAGTTCTGTTCGCTTGTTTCCCCAGTCCGGTCATTGGGAGCTTTCAACTTGCTTACAGCAATGCTGATCCTGACGCAATGCATTACAGTTAGATGCGTTGTGACCTCTCACCCGGCTGCACAAACTGGAAGCACCTCCGTGACGACACGCCTTTGCCCTTATTGGCTGAAGAGCTTAGTTACACGCATGACGTTTGTATCCCAGGTAGTTCCGTAATCTGTTATTTCTCCCAAATATCATGTAAAACAGTGAGAACTGGTTTTCAGTTAATTTACCTGGTAAAAAAGTTTAAACAAATGACATAAATGCTCTAATAGTACACGTAAGTTAGTGGTTTATTTAATATTAGTGTAATGTTGCACTGCTTTATTTGGTTAATCGTCCAGTTTGCTAGGAAGGCATTCAAGTAAGAATTGCATTGTAGTACGACTCATTTCCTGGCGCGAACAATTTATATTAGGTCAGCGTTCACAGTTCGCCTTATGATATTCAGACCAAGTACTAGGTTTATTCGACTTAAGAAATTCGAGTTCTAGTGAGTTCAAGAACAGAGGTACCACTGAAGTTTGTAATTTGACAAAGTAAACATAAATCTGACACATTTACAAAGTACATTAAGATTAAACTCATTTTTATGCCAAAACAAAATATAAGAAATAAGTTTGCCATGAATCAATGTGTGACCATGCCCCAGTAAGTGAAAGTGTGTTCCCTACCACTAAACTCCAGAGCGTTAAACAAGTTTACAAATCTGACCCTGTGAAATCCTACCATCACCTCACATTCAATGAAAGGAAAAAAAAAAATCACTTCTGCTGTCCTAGAAATCGGTTTTCTGGAGTTTAGACTCACCGGTTGGTCTTAGTGGGGTTATATTCATAAGATCCCCGAATGGCTTTTTGCATCCTCTCGGAGTTGATCCTCCACAACTTCAAAGAATGGTCCATCCCACATGACATAATTTTTTCCCCAAGGAGGTCAAAGTCCTGTCATAAAATCAGGCAATTACCCCTTTACCCGACTCTCAAGAAAGTCAGACCACGTTACCCTGCACAAAGGGGGAGACAACCTTCTCCAAGCCCATCAAGACTGGCATTCAGAACCTTGTAACCTATGACACACCTCATCTTAATTCTTTACTCACTGCACTCAGCACTTCATCCCGATGACCCTCCACACCCCCAAATATAGCCACCAATGTGTCTGTCTGGATGTTCCACAGCCGCAGGGCATGATCTGGGGGACACAGGACCAGTGACAGATTCATCTATACTCAAAAGGTTTTACATTTCACCTCTCAGAAAATAAAAAAATAAAATCATTCAAGGTATATTTTTCTTTTTGCTGGAATAAATGATGAATGGATAGAAGTGATTATTCCTTTTTACCTTTGCTGACAGACAGGAGGAGGTTCGGATCTCGAGGATGAAACTTCAGCTCATTAATCGCATTCCCATGTCCCACATAGTGCTGCAGCACCAGACAAAACAAAAGCACTGATAACTGCATTATAACAAAACGTACTATACAAAAATAAATTATCGCAACATTACCTCAAAACGCTTTACAGCATCCCCACCCAAGTAAGCCATAGGTAACAGTGGCAAAGAAAAACTCCCTAGAAGGAAGAAACCTTGGGAGAAACCGGACTCAAAGGGTGAGCCCATCCTCCAGGGGCCGGCAGGGAGAGTCAAATCGGAGAGATTGCTAAGTGCAAAGTCACACTGACTAAGTCATAAGATGCGAGACACAACCGGGGAGCAGAGGGTTGATGACAAGCCGGTGCCGACGCTCCTTCTAATCGCCAGGCAACCAGTAGTAAAGCCATAATAGTAAAACAGGCAGGGTTATGACACCTAGTTCATAGGTGAGGCAACAGACACACACACACCTTGATGCACTGCATGGTAATGTGATTGATGATTCGGATGATGCCTCGTGATCCAGCCACTGCGAGCAGCGGGTGGCTGGTACTGGTGTCAAAGGTCCATGCGCAGGTGTAGAAGTTCTCATCTGCCTGATTAGAACTACTATAAAGGAAACCAACCCATATCTAGCCCAAATCATAACTACAACATGAAGAGACAGCAAATACACCAGAGCACAAAAAAGACACGATTAAAGCATACCAGTAAATAATAAAGAAGAAATATATACCAGAACCAAAAGAAAATATTACAGCAATGGGAGAATTAACAAGAGAAGGATACGTCGGCATCCACGTAAGACTGCAGGAGTCTGACCTCACCTTGGGAATGACATTCATACAGGGTCACCTGAGAGGAGCAGCACAGGATTGCCTTAAACAGCTTGAATGAGTGTGTCTTTGTGCATATAAGCATTTGCAGGCACTCCTTACCCTATTACTTCCTACTGTGGCAAATACCAGGGGATCCCCCTCTTTGCTGTGCCAGTTAAACTGCACTCCAAACAAGGGCTGGCCATGATCCTCCTGATAATCACAGGACAATGACCAATCACCACCTGACTATATTCCATTCACTACATCATCTCAATGACTGACAGTAGGTTAAAAGGTATAATAAGCCCAGAGCTCACCCTTAAACTGTTCACACACTTGAAGGAATATTTGCATTTCTTCGACTTCCATTTGCCCTTTCCCCAGCTCTTCCTGCCCGGGGCATTGGGTGTGTTTGTGGGTGTGTCCGGCCGCTCCATGTTGGTCCCACTCTCAATGCTGATGGCATCATCCTTGGAAAGCCAGAAGGAACTGGATAAGTGTTATCAAAATTTTACAAATTCTAAAAGGTGCGGCAGTACATTTGCATCAGTACCGTACAAATTCTTCTGAAAATGTTAAATATTGCATTGTTTAAATCTGTCGCCCAAATCCTGGAACCTCATACAGACAAAAAAAAAATAGTGGGTACAAACACTGTTTACATTCCCATACGATCAATTAATGGTAGATGAGTTAGGTTAAATCACTACTGGAACAATTAGTCAAATACATGGTTTTCCATACACTGCCAGGAAAATGAGTCCATGGTGTAAAATGCCAGGACAAAACCTGTGGGTGAGTGCTATGACCAGGGTTGCCAACTTTGGTTATAAGACTAAAGTGAAATTTTCAATTTGAGACAAGTCTGCACACACATTTACAAGTGGACAGTCTGTAGGGTTTGCAAAGTACCACAACAATTTTCATGTAGATAATTTTAGTATTATAAGGCAATAATATAGATCTGCCATAGGTTCTCTTTCACGAACGTTTCAATCACCTGAAAAGGTGAGCGTCACGCCAAATGCGTCTAAGTTGGCAAACCTGTACGACTGCTTCATTAAACAACGATTATTTGCCCTTCTGCTAGTTACTAATAACAGACCGATTTATTTGGCTCAGTAAAACCACCTGGAGAAGGAAAAATTAATGAAAGATTTCTCAATTTTTTACAGACTAGTACCAGAAGGATCGAAAATTTATGCGCACAAAAATCGAACTTGCTGTTAAAAGTGAAAGACCCTGGCTATATAGTGGATATTTTTTAAGTATATGAATTACACCGTTACAGATTCGACATTTAACGTACCCACTATTATGACTATACGTAAAGTACAGGCAACAAATTAAATGCAGTAGCAAATTCAGAATTTTTAACATGATAATGTCTTGCTGCCACAGACGAGTACTTCGCTTCTTTAGTAAACGTTTTCGTAACTAGTTAAAAGTTCAGACAAACGGAACAAAGGCGAGCTCACCGGATGCTAGGCTAAGGAGGCGCATAGTCTCTGAAGGGACATTCAAAATGTGCTTGTTTACAGAAAGTTTACCAATAAACTATCCGACGATCCTCTTAGACAGTGATTTCAAATATAACCACCGCAACGGAGATAATAGACTATGTGTTAAATAATCGGTTCAGTTATAAGTGGGCCTCTGAATACAGAACAATCCACCGCTAGCTTGTTACCCTAATATTCGAACTAAATTTTTAAACAATGAAATGGGGAGAAAGTTCATGTCCGACACATCATTTAATAAATTACCCTCAGTGAAAATACTAGTGACTGCCGGATGCTACTTACATTTTCGTCCCCGGAGAGGTCGGGATTACTGTTCTCATCGCTACTGAGTTTCTGCTTTTTCGCCGGCATGTCGTTTCCCGCCTCGGCTTGGCTCTCAGACATGTTCCCCTTCATCTCCACTTCCTGGCCTTAGCAGTGTGCGTCCGAGTTGCCGTAAAACGTTTCCGTAGTTCGTCTTTGTACCGGTCGCGTCACTCGATTTCCAACCTATTTCCAGTAAGCCACACCTCTTGTTGCGATCCCATCAGCCGGAGAAACACATGTTTACATCATCATTGGCTGTAGAAAACAAAACCGTCCGCTTTTGTCTATCAACATTTGATCTCACTTTCATAGTTACAGCGTCCGAGTTACGGCACACTATTCTCCACAAAAATATTCTCTCGTATTAATAGAAGCAAATCGAATGTGACAGAGGAACGTCAATAATACAGTTTCAGATGATAAACTTAAATGTTGTTACGATATAGTAAATATTTGGGGTAACGTTAACCGATAGGATAACCTACCTGCGCTTCTCATAGACATTAGCTCAGACTTAGGTACAGGTACGCAGGTATGTCTAGTTTTTGACACTGGCAGCCTGAAATATATCAAAGAAAGCCCCCATTTTAAGGCTGTTATAAGGTCTACTGTTACTCGTGAAATAAACAAAAAAGACAAATTAGCCTACTCAAGAAAAGGTGTTACCACCAAGTTCGTAAATGTTACCAATAAATACTATCGCTAGACGGTACCTTCGCCACTTGGCGCGTGGTTTACTTGTACTGGGTTGGAAATCGAGTACCAAGCGGTACCTCGCATCACTACGCATGCGCATTATTTTCGAGCAGGCGTGCGCTGCATTGTATTTTCTGGCATTGCCCTCTCCGTTCATTCTGCCATTTTATGGCTAACCAACTAGAGTGGTTACTTTATTGTTTAGTGAGAACTAGTGTTAATGATTCTGCTCATTTAAAAAAGTGTGCTTTCTTTGGTTGTCATTTTAATTGTTCATTCTGGCTGTTTATTTAAGGTTTTTGGATCCACACTATTACACTATTCTGTCTTGTGGTTTTTTCTTCCACTCCAATCAAGAGTCAGGAGCCGCTTGTGTAGATCTTCAGATTCAGCCTGTATTGCAACAGTGAGGCTGGACACCCAGGAGTGTGTCCAATACTGTTTTTATACAGATTTTTATACATTTTCTTATTGTATAACAATATCTTGTCACTTAAGCGTCATCATTTCTTCAACCATTTACCATCGTTGTTTTCTCCCTTGATCCACACCCCTAGGTGATAAGTTTGTCAATCATCTCTTTTACTGTTTGGTCCCTCGGCTGAACATAATGGTGGTGTGACCATCTCTACTCTGTTTTTTTAAATACCCAGCCATTCACTTTTGGTGAATTCAGGCGAATCCCTTCCATCAGTAGCAAACCATGGCAGCTTGTGCTTGTTGCACCTTGTCTGGCTAGAGGGTTAATAATATATTTGTCCTTCAACATAGTGCTAAGCTCCAGCACTAATAATGTACATATTCATACATCAAACGCTAACAAAATAGCTAACAGATACAGAAATTTGTAAGCCAACACAAGGTGCTAATTCATACTTGTTTTTTGTCAGATTGTGCACAGCAGTAATTTGTCTGCATTCTCTAAAGGTTATAAGGTCACTCTCTACACGGTTTATCATCAGCTTCTTAATTGAGTCCTAATGATTACATTCTCTATGCTTTATGAAGTGCTACATAATATTCCATAGTCTTAGTTACTGTTGGAGTTGTACTCCGCCGGGTCCGTTGATGAGAAGAGATTCACAGCTGAGACGAGGAGTAGTTGCAAGCCA
>JABFEA020000038.1:380200-411591 GCA_019775915.2 Cyphomyrus plagiostoma
CCCCCCTCAGTCTCCTTTGCTTGAGGCTGAACAGATTTAGCTCAACTAACCTTTCCTGATATGACATTCCTCTAAGAACTTCTGGACATGGTTGTGGGGTGGCCAGGAGACAACCCCAAGCAGCACAGGGCACAGGCCTGGGTAGCATGCTGTGCTGGATGCCAATATTTACTGACACTATCATTCAAAAAACATGTAACCATTCCTACATTCCAACAGTCCAATAAAACATGTGCTTTAATTAAGCAAATTCTTTCAGGCTGTGCCAAATTAAACTACCCACTGGAATGAAAGCATTAGGGAGAATATATTTGCAATCCGTAAAACTCCAGCTGAGACATTATTCATTTGCATCCAATCGATGGGTAAATTTGAAGGTGAAACCATAGGTGAAGCAGTGCTTGGGTGCAGCCATCGCCACTGCTCACCTTCTCGTCCAGCGCCTTGTGGTGCTCAAAGAGTGATTTAAGGGCCTTGAGCACTTCCACTTCACTGGAGACCCCGGCGGGTGACTGGGCCTGCCTCTTCACCACAGTCATCCGCAGGCTGCGTTCGTGCCGTGACACCAGGCACTCCAGGTGCTCGAGCAGGAGCTGGACGGCGGTGGGGGGGCGGGACAGGGGGCAGGGTGGGAACAGGTCGTTCCGAGTGCGAACATTACGGCGCTACGCTAAAAGCCGTGCTTAAAAAAACTCAGTGACGGCACTTATCTGCGAGGCTTAACGACCAAATGAAATCGGGGTTCGGGATTGGGGCGCCGAAGGCGTGTGGGGATGTTTGACACGCCAAAGGCAAAGAGACACACCCGCGTGTTGTTCCTCTCGGCCTTCAGCTCTGCGATCTCCTCCTCCCGCTCCAGCAGCTGCTCCCTGCACATATTCAGCTCTTTGGTCAGCACCGCAAACTCCTGCAGAACAAAAAAATAAATAAATGTAAACCACATGCACTGAAACATGGCGGCGGCCCTGTGCTCCCAGATTAGCACAGCCCGTGCTAATAGCAGCACTAACTCTATGGCTATTTCTCAATTTCGACTGCCCCACGCGTACATACATAAAACTGGGCACAAAACACACATAGTCATACATCTCCCTATATATTGTCCTTTTGTTTCAACACATAAAATAGCTATTTCAGTTTTACTCCACACATATTTGCTTTCAAGCTGAATACTTTATTTAAAGCATCATGATGCACAGCTTAGCTTTTTCCTGTTACCATTATACTGTTTCTATTATTTACACTATATTTCTTGAGATATTTAATGATATTTTTAAATGAAAAACTAAATATGCTAAATATGTTAGCTTGCAGTCTGCAAACAATTGTACTGAATTTCCATTTTTATCTAAATGTAAATAAACTCACACTCCTTTGACATAGCAAATATGTAGTTATGATGCTGTTGGGCCAAAATGGCTTTGCGTTACTTGACAGAGCTAATCTTTAGTAATCCAAGACCTCGTAAGCATGGAAACTAGTGACAAATTGAACAGAGCTGTCAATATACTTTAATGTCAATGAAGGAGAAGAAAATGATTCACGTACTGATAGAAGTGACTACCAGAAGGTGTGCTGACGTAAATAGAGAAAATAGGTAAAATAAACTAAAATGTTGCTGTATTGTCAAAACATTAGAAAGTAAAAAAAGAATGAGTTTCAGATGTATTTGGTGCACAAATGCAGCAACATTGCTTTGCCTGTTAAGTGGTGAGTTTGTTACCTGTTTTGATCCTTAACATGTAATAATCATAACTGTAGTGAGTCCTTTTTTTAGCAGTGCCTGTATGTACAGACATTATATTTGCTTATCCGGCTAGGGTTGCCACGATCCAAAGTGTACGCCAAGAACCATGGGGTGTAGGGCAGGGTACACGCACACCCAGAGACACACACAGGGACACACACTCACACTCACGATCACACACACACACACACACGCACACACACACACGCACACCCACGCGCGCGCACACACACACCGTAACATACATACTGCAGTAAACATTTTATTTAGAAAAGACGGATGGTCAGACTTACTGAAAAAAAAGATAAAACTATAAAAGCAGAACATTTTAAGAAAAAGTCCTCTGTCAGCTGTATTACCAAGTGCTGTCACCATGATGTTGCACAAATAAGTTGGTATTAAAAAATGATTCATTCTAGGAAATGCATGACATTCGCTCCTTTAGATTTTCAAGTTCTAGGCATGTCAATTCTTTTCTGAAGGTTTTTTTTAATATATTGCATTCCAAGGTGTTCCCCTTCTTGAATATTTTATCATAACTTGTGCATGCACACTTTAACCTGCCCATCTCTAGCCCAAATATATAGAGTGCGGCCAAACCAAACCCTCTGTCCTCTCTCCAGGCAGCTGAGGTGTTACTTAATGGAGCCTATTTTAAAATTCTCGACTGGACTGCAGAGTAAGATCTGGGGCTTGGTGTCTGCCTGTGCCGCATTTGTGCTTGTATCGAAAATGGGGAAGTGGCTCGTTCAACAGGCCAATTATGACAGACAAGACCTCCCATTCCCATCCATCATACACATACACACTCTCACACACACATGCATATATACATATACACAAGCAAATATTTATTTGTATACATACAAGCTTGGAAGATAAACATTAGCTAGTGATATGCATCGTATTATTCTATGTTCTGGTATTTAGCTAGCTACTTGATAGCGACTTGTTACATTTCGACAAGTCTAACACAATAATTATTTTTAAAAAGGTGAAATTGCTTCAAGTTGGCAAAACTATTTCTGAGGCTCTGTCACTCTCACCCCCACAGCCTCGCTTTCCTCTTCTCGCACTCTCTCTCACCCCACCCTTCTACCTCCCTGTCTCTTTCTCTGGGCCTTTCGTCAGGCACACAGCTTATAAGAAACAAACAGAGAAAGATACCCAAAAAAGAAGGCACCCAGGAATGCGTGGTGGAGAGCACGCTTACGGAGCCCGGCGGAGTGTAAGGGCGGCCGGCAGGCGCACTGCTAGCGTTAGCATCAAACGCTGGCTGCCTTTCGCAAGTACTTCTTAGCACGGCGACTCCCACCAGCTCACACTCGCCTCCTCCAACACGAAGCGCCGAGAACCTCAGACATTGCTATTACATCACAGGGTTACACAAGACGGAACTGCATGAGAGCACAGTGATGAGGTCTTACAGCCATGCGTCTGTTTAAGCATGCTAATCCGGTTCCTCCCCGAGCCTCACAGAGGTGCACTTCTGCGCTACATCTGACACCATTGCTTTCGTCTTCAGATCCATTCAGCCAAGGTTTCATTACCATTGTACTCAGTGTATGTGGTAGACATGGCATCTTACGCTCATCTTTCCTGTCAGTAGATTCCCAGGAAAAATGGTAAATGGAGCATGGTGAAAATACTGTACATTTAACGCACTGACGTCAGCTGTAGATTTTAATCAAAGACCAAGAGCAGGGAAGATGTGTCACAACCAAACTCAGAAGACATCCAGCACAGCATCGACCTCCTGAATTTTATTTACAGGGAACCGATTATTTATTTATCTTAGCTACACATTTTTATATCGTCTCAGTTTTCGTACGTTTTACAATTATGAGCAAAAACACAATTTGCATCAACCCAAATTGGCTGCCGGCCGGTTGAAATGATCAGACGACAAACGCTGAATGACACGCTGTGTGTGCGACAGGCATCTCCACTCAAAAGGCACACCTAGGTCATTGCAGCACAGTTTGTCCTGCACCTTCTTCCATACTTAGCTAGAAGATCTTGGCTAGGAGATAGCTCAGAGAAACAGGCCTACCCAAAAGCTCATTTTCCTGCTCATAGTACCTCTCAGGCATGACATTCCCTGCCTTCCCATCTTACCCTGCGGTGGGTTCTAAGACCAGTCATATGGTTCCCTGGAAATACATGGCTGATTCTGGCTTGAATATGTCGCGCACCATACCAGTAACAGCTGGTCAATATGTAATCACTGAATTACTTATTTTATGACACCATACTACCAGGCATTGGGCCACATATTAATGTCGTAGTCAGATTTGGAATTAGAAACAAGCTAAATTTTTTTGCGTCATATTTGTATTCGTTATTCTCGCTACTTCTTTTCAGTTACTTGTAACGGCAGCTTTACTGCACTACGGCTTATGAAAAGCCATAACACACACACGCACATAAACACACAGGTTTGAAATTATGTCTTTGTGGGGACTCTCCTTTCATTTCTATAGGGAAAACTGTAAACTGTAATCTCAACACGACAACCTTAATCCCTACCCAGCCCTAACCATAACCATAAGTAACCAAATAAAATACGAGACCTTTGGCATTTTCACTTTTTTGATTGCATTCACACATCTTTTTGGGACCTGAAAAATGGTCCCCACAACATCAAAATAACAGGTTTTTATCACATTGTTGCGGACATTTGGTCCCCATAATATAATACAAACATAATCCACACACACAGACACACACACATGCACACAGGTTTGTAATTATATTTTTATGGGGACTCTTCATTCATTTCTATAGGGAAAACTCTAATCCCAACACGACGAACTTAATCCCCACCCAGCCCTAACCATAACCATAAGTAACCAAACAAAATATGAGACTTTTGGCATTTTTGAGTTTTTGATTGCATTCACACATCTTTGTTGGGACCTGACATAGATTTTTTTCCTGACTCTGTCAGACCGTGCCGGATGGATGAACGATGTCTCACGTACAGTGACAAATGATGGCAAAACGTGCAGGGAAGCGCCCATGTGCTGATGGAAACGCCAGGCCACGGCCTGCATGCCGTTACAGTGCTGTGACACTGAGTGGCAAAGGGAACACGGTGTGACACAACAATCTTTCTCTGTCTTCTCAAAGAGGAGAGATGAAGGGGAACGGCAAACAATGCCTGGCTCTGAAAAGGAATTCTGACTGCTCAGTTCCAACACACCAACACTATTTTCTCACCAACATGCACAGGCTTCTTGGGCCCGGCATTAAAATAAATCAGTCGGTAGATTGTCGTGAGAGAGTCACGGCTCACCTGACAGAAACACAACTGGAATGTGAAACCTGCTAGCTATCCATGTCAGTCGTTTCTGTCAGTAATCCAGAGGGTGTGCAGTTGCAGCTCTGTGTATGTTTATCAGTCATTGACACAGATGGAGTGAAAGAGACAGAGAGGAGCATGGGAGGGAAATGAGAGGACAGACGGTGTCACAGTGGGCCCATTGGCACTTGGCCTTCTGGGAGTGTATCGTGCTGACAATGGTCTAAGGATGTCTATTAGTATCAATGTCCCACAATCCCCTGCTTTTTCTCTACCCCTGCCATCACAGACCATTATATCCTCTGCAGTCCTCTTTTTTTTTTTACGTCAAGCCTAAGACCGAGGTGATTACCAAGGTGTCTTAAGGTTTTTGTACAGAGTATACATTTTATTAGAAAACCTCCTCTTGCCAAAATGGCGTCGATGTCACGGTAAAGTGTAAAAAGGGATATTTTCACTCACTCACTATGTGTGTCTCTCTCTCACTCTGACTCCCTCTCACACATAAACCCACCCAAACGAACGACGTTAGCACTGATTACGCCACATCTTTACGCACCAAAGACATTCTTGGCGTACAGCTATGCACCCTCAATGCAAGGAACTGGAAATGGAACTGTCAGAAGTCCAACCCCTTAAGTGCTACGCCACCTGCTGTCAGGTTTAAACATTTTTCACAGTTGCATTTTATTTATCTTTACCATTACTTGCATTTATCACTTTTCTATTAAATAATTCTGTCACACTCTTCAATGCATCAATGTCTTGAATGTCAGTCGAGAAACATTAACCAATTAACATTCTCAGTCTTTATCGGCCAAATAGCATATTCACCTGCTAACAAGCTGACAACCAACAAATAAACACAATACACAACAAATATGGGCAAGGCAACTTGTAGCCAGAATAATACCATCCTATTAATAGCAGCAAAGAAAATATACTCAGAGAACATTTCTGAAGACCTTTCTCTCCACAAATTAAAGCACACTACTGATTTATCAGTCATGCTGATATGCTGAAATTAATATGCGATAAGTGGAAACCAAATTTAAAACAAAATGCATTGAAATATTGTACTTGTTCCACTATTACATTCCATGTGGATAATTGCAGACACTGTCTCATGGTTTAAACGGAAAGGTTTATACCGGAAATTCTCCCAAAATGTAGAAATATATTTTATGAAGACCAACAGCATGATATTCTGTGTAATCTGAAGGAATATAAAGATCAATCAGTGTGCATTCTGTCCTCATTCAGCTGCATAACTGAAGAGACATAAAAGCACAGAATGGTTCAGAGGAAGTTCAGATTCAGAGCCTCAATACAACTCGATGTAACTTCCTGTATCCTCCAGAGCTCCAATGTACACTGACGCTGCCATCCCTAGACTGACCTGCACCTGACACATTTCCACTGCCCTTCAGACATACAGTTCATATGTGACTCAGTATGTAATTCCAAATTAAGACATACATCAAGAGACAGTGAACGCGTCCCACACTCATCTGCTTTGCTGCTCACAATCTCTGCTCAGTTTCTTTGAATTCTATCGTCATCTGATGGCTTCTGCGTAAAATGCGCACATTGTCACCTGTTCCTCCACCCTTCCACGACAGTAGATGTCACAGTGCTGAGATCTCTCGCCAATTCCCTCCCGAACAGGTGCCACCCCAAACAGCACTGTCACCGGTGGCTGCCCGTTAAGTCGTTCCGAAGAACTAATTAATAAGATCTATATGTGCCAATCTCTTCGAAGACTCCCCGAAGCCGTCCATATGGGCAGAAAGGCTGATGCTAAAGCAGAGAGGGAGACTATGAGGTGGGTGTGATGCCATACCTGTGGAAGGGCGATGGAAAGCTGCCTCTGCAGTGACTCCTTCTCGTGGCCCAGCTCTCGGAGGCGCAGCTGCGCCGTGCCCAGGCTGTCCTGCGTCTCCCTCAGGCTCTCCAGGAGCCGCTCGCGCTCAGTCAGCATGTTCACCATCAGAGACTCCAGGTTGCCGGTGCTTCCTCCCTCGTCGCCTCTTGGTTCCCTGCCTCCATAACCACCTCCCATGGCCCCCATCCCACTGCCGGCACCGGCTCCCGCCCCACCCCCCGCGGGGGAGGAAGAGCCCCCCCCACCACCTCTCCCATCCTCCGAGATGGTGGGCATCACCTCGCACATCATCTTGGAACCAGAAGGAGTGCACCGCGACTTAAGAGACGCCTGAGTTGTTCTACAGGGCTTCCTGGGAGTGTGGCAGCAGGAGCTAGGTTACCTCCCTACAACTGCACTTATCTTGGAAAACTGTGTATGAGTCTCACACGTCAGTAGCTGGTCGGCTCATCCCCAACTAGAGTCAGTAACTCTTAGCATTAGCTGGGTAGAGTAACCAGGTGCTCTTATGGGCAACATAAGTGAGCATGTCAGGCTAATCGGAGAATCCATTCATTCTTCATTTCTGTCTGCACAACACAGATTTTTTTTTCCGGTTCTTTCCTTCCTTGTGTCAGTTCTGTTTTGGCGTCTCAAACTGATGAACGTGACGACACATTTCGGCTCTGTGCGTTAATCTGTGCACTTCCGATATTCCAGGCGTTTTCTCGTTAGGCAAAATGTGTTCTGATGTTTTTGATAGGCAGTCCGATGCTTTCTTGTCTTTGTTTATCCGCCTGCGCTTTTGCGTGTGCCCCGGAAGCCTTTTTGCGTTCCTTTGTTAGTGCTTGACAGCCGCTGACTGTCCTACTTTTGACACCAAGCAGAAGAGGTTGGCAAGCCAAAGATAACTTGCAGTTGGGCTCATCCAAGAGAGTGGTTCAGAGGGAAAGGTGGGATAAGCAGGGGTCCCACAGGGGAGAGGTAAAGGCTGAGGAGGTGTGTCTATGTGTTGAGGTTGGAAAGGCTGATTTGGTGCGGCGGGGGGAGGGCTGGGGGGCTGGGGGGGGCAGAAACAGGCCCAACTATTTCTGGCGGTGGCCTAGACACCTAGAAACAGAGCTGAAAGAGAAGGATAAATACAAGTAAACAAATAGTACCTAAGAAAATATGTGGAATATTAACAGTCAACACTAATACTTTGGACAGTAGGACAGTGGTACAACACAGGTATTAAACAGGACTGCAACACTCATCTCAACAAGTGAGTCTACATTACAGGACAGGAAGGGCAATGGGAAAATAAAAGGGAAGATGGTTAGGAAAATGCTGGGTAATACATTTTGAGTTTTACCAAATGGGGAAATTCATATGAAATAAAGTGGAACATAGGCAGGACAAGCTTGTTAATGGTGTGCCAAATTATTGCCAATGCTATGCCAAGCCCTTAGCATGGTCATAATACAAAATACAGCATTTCCAAAAGCCAGGCTTGTCACACTTAAAGGCATGGAAGCTCCTTGGAGATGTCTGGGAAATCTCAATCATTAAACAAACAGACCGTCATGGTCCAGACCAGCTATATCCAGCAACATGCCCAAACAATAACATTAGGAGAAAAAAATTGTCTTCTTCTTATTGTTATTATTATTATTATTAATATTACTGATAATTTCACTATTTAAACGGTTTTCAAAAGAAGAAACACTTAGTAACAGAATACAACATATATATGATAATACAGAATACATAATAAGACAAATCTAGTAACAGATTAGGCCTTAGCTTTTTCCAAACACAGTACGTAAATATGAGCTATTTACGAAGTAGGACAGGCGGCCGTTGTATATTATCATGCAGATTCCCCAAATTGTAAAACAGCCTGTGATTGTGAGTGACTGAGTGAGAGAGAGATGAAGAAAAAGGGGGAGGGTTGTGCGGAAGAAGGAAGAGGGGGGAGGAGGAGGAGGAGGAGGTGGTGGTGGTTGGGAGGGGGGGGTCACGCTAAAAGAATCAACGTACAGAAGATACCGGGGCGGGGAGCGCAACTGCGGGTTAGCAGTACATGAAGCAGCTAATAAGGCCGGAATTAAAATGTGCATCAAGAGGCATTCGTATAAATAACAGGCATTACATCACGCTGCTTTGTTGCTTCTCTAATAAAGCAATAATTTAGTAAATGAAGTTGGCTTAACAGATTTCCCAGTATGAATGTGAAGAAGAAAAACGAACAGGAGATGAGAACACGCTCAGTCAGATGCGCTCACACACACAAACAGATAAACTATGTGGCGACTGATCTTCTGACAAAATCAGCCTTCAGTTTCAAATATCCCTTTAATTAAATTAAATATTTTGCATGCCGTCACTGACGCCTATTTAGGTGATGGTGCCATAATAATAGTCTCTCCCGGTGCTATATGTATGCCTATAGTTATCTATTTGTCAAGGCTAGTCTCAGTAGCCATAATAATATACAGGGGTGGAAAGGCAATGCGCTGAAGTAGTACCTGGAGTTTAAAATATTGCTATAATAAATAAGCAATTAAAAGAGAAATACCACAGATAATAATATATAAAATCATGTTAAAAAAGGGGACACAAACGCATGCATGGCATATTATTCCTAAAATCAGCAACGATAGTGATATAAAGCATAAACAATGGATACGCTGCAACTACATCTCTCGGTTGGTAGGTTTTGCAAAAGCACGCATACTTAAAAAAAATACGAAATATGCAAATATACGTATTCTGAAGAACCGATTAGCCTCTAAATCGGAAGTAACTGTCTACAAGGCATACACGGCGGGCTAAAATATTTTAATATTGCAGTCCGTGAATTTGTGCTGGCGCATATTTTAACATCTATCATTCTCCAGTTATCTGTGCATGCTTGTCAATCAATACGCCTGCAAAAACAGAGTAAATAAATTGCAATGTTGGAAACGCAGACACACCTGTCAATGCATTAAGTGTCTCGACATTCCGAGCGTAGCATCGTTTATTCTCTGGTTCTTTCCCTCCCTCCCTCCTTTCGCGTTTCCCCTCCCTTCACCGCAACACAATCGAATGCACATACTGAGGTATTATATACGCACACATTCACACCGTTACACAAAACAAATACTTTGCATTCATGCAACACGGCAGTATTTAGTAACATTTTTTCTTACCGTAGTCATCGCGGAGGAGAGACGAAAGCTTTATATTCCCTCCGGCTTCATCACAGCAGCTCTCGCTCTTTCGGTGTCTATGCCCCCCTTAAAAACCCGGATATCTCTCCCCCCCCCTTTCCTACTTCCACATGTAAACGGCACAAAGCAACTGAAAGAGACGCTACACCAGCACACCCCTCCTCCGTTTCTCTCTTTTTCTTCTTCCTCTCTTTTGGATGAAGGTAATAGTTTTTAAAGAAACATTCTCTCTATAATTCTCCATAATTAAATGTGTAATATAGTATAATAATTATAAATATATACATATAATGCGCGTGTATATTTGCATACGTAAGAGTATAGGATTTTATAATGAATTAACAGCACTGTGCAATTAAAGTGAAACAATTATAAGGTGCGGAATATTATTTAAACATGAAAATTGTCAGCTCTATAGATTTAATATCTATGACTTAAAATGATTAAATAAAATAAAGTATTAGTCTGTATAATAGATTTTCAGCCACAGTTCAACCCTGGCCTACGTACAACCTTCGATTTGAACTTTTGGAAATCAGCGGTGTTGTCGAGTCTTTCCAAATTTAGTTTAGAGCTACAGTATAGCCTATAATGCCATCCGCAAAAGTCTAATGATCACTGGTGGCTATAGCTCACTGGTCACTACCACCAAGTATAACTGAAACCGTGAATAAACATCGGTTAGCATTTGAAGTGTTGAAAGAAATTTCACATGAGTTTCAACTACGTACCGGCAAGACAGTTTCGAAGCGAACGTGATGGAAATCGCTTCATTAATTGAAACCTATGTTCTTGACGTTCCTGAAATTAGACAAATTCGTACAAACCTCTTTTTTTTTGAGTTGCATTTCTTTGAAAGTAACCAAAGCATGGAGCTGACTATAGCAAGGTACAATTACTGATGGGAAGTCCCTAGAGAATTATATTATGGATTATATTAATCTCTCAGATGTATTCATTTTATTTAATGCTGTTTGAATGTGTTATTAATTAATATTACAAAATGCAGTGCGTGCCTATCACAACATTGAGTGTTGAATATGTTAATGATAAATGTAAGCGAAAAGTTTTGTATCTTCTACTTTTAACCCAGATAATCAGAAATCCGTATAAGTTAAAAAAATATACACCTAAAATATATTGATTTTTTTAGGAACTGATTCATATTAGATCGTCATACAAAATAAAAAATATTAACTTAAAAATAAATTCAATCTTATTTCAGTAGTTTGTTCCCATGTCCCTTAGTCACAGACTAAAAGCTACAAATGATTATTATGAACAACATCAGTTCAACAAAGAGAGCGTATTATTTTACTATATTCAGTAACACCGTCGAAATAACAGCAGCAGCGAAACTGAATAACAAAAATATTTTTAATACAACAATATTAATTATTATTGTTACTGTTATTGTTCTTCATTTAAAAGAAATTTACTCTAGTTGATGTAAAAATGTATATAAAATTTGTCAGATTACTTCTGCGGCTTTTTGCATTTTTGGTTTATAATGCAAGTCTAAAAACCCGCACGCCTCGAAATCAAATGACCCGCTCACTTCTTGCCTCTTTTCCGTGGTCGGCAGAAAAATACTTCTTTGATAGACAACGAGCTCAACCAATCAAATTCATAGGTATTACCAATGGTAAGAAAGGGAGGTTTTTCTACGGTGGAACAATGTCCAATATAAACTTAACGTAACTGTCAGAAGAGAAATAAGGCGGGGCTATTGTTAAATGGTCGGATTCCCTAAAGAATGATGTAATGTGGTTTTATACAATGACGTAATGGACGAGGACCGGCAAATAAAGAGAGAATGACGCTTTTAAGCAAAGTACCGCATTGGTCTAAACGGTAAAACCGATCGAGAGAATACAGATAAATCATGCCCGCTGTCTAAAGAAAGCATCACGGATCCGATACTATTCTCTTTGAGAGTTTGCCAAGAAGCAAAAGACAGCTGAGTTTGAGCTGAAAACAGATCAACGGAGTACTCGTTAAAATTAAGATGAATGTAAAACATAAATATAAACAGAAATAATTATTCACTCACTGTTTTCAGATACCATTTTATTCATTTAATAAGCATACCCGTAAAGGGAATGAATGTTAAAAACTTTCAGTAAAAACAATAATTACATCAAAAGATCGAGGGATTGTTTACAAAAGCATAAAATAAACAGGCAAATGTAATATATAGTCTATTGACAAATGTAATGTGCATTGTCCTGACAACTGAAACATGCTTGATAAGCATAATTGTGAGAACTGGAATAGATTATGTCTTACAATATGTTTTTAGTAAGTTAGTTCATTGCTATTCATCAGTTCATTGCTGCTACTGCATGCTTGATGCACTTCCATGGTTGGCTCCTTTGCATTCTCCTCCAAGTCTCATGGACATCTCCTCTCCCAACTTACTCAAACCTTCCACTTCCACTCAAACTGGTTTACAAACTGGTTCTCACAACAGTCACTCTTGCCCTTACAAATTCAGAGCCCTGGTCATCCTTCTTGTCATTAACTTCAGAGCTATAACTAACCATATCCTTTCCAAGTGGAGCTTCTCTGCTCACCTCTGAATTACTACTTTTGGTTGCCTCCAAATTTGTCTGTCCCTCACTAGGTGATTTATTTTCATCAGGCCAATCAGAATCCATGTTTTCTATTTCTTTCTCACCTCTTTGATTGGTGGAAATCGAATGTGCAGACAAATTATTGGGCAGGATTTCTGATCGACTGGACTGTAGGTAGCTGGATGATGTGAATTCATTATCTGTTAATATGGTATTATGGTTATGATTAGGCTGTGATTCTGGGGGAGTGGAATTGAAGGATATTTCCTCATAAATGTGCAAATCTTTAACTGATTTGGTCAAAGAAGAGGTCATTTGATCGACAGAGGTATTTCGAGTGTCAGAGTGTGAGTCTTCAGATTCACTGCGTAAAGATAAAAAAGCGTTGTTCTCTTTGTCCTGATTTGCATCCAGAAGAGGGACTGGTATGAAGTGGATTGTAGCATAAGTAGGAATTGTTTGGTTGGCCAATAATTTGTTGCAGTTTCCTTCATCTGTAAAGCTGTAACCTTGTTTTTCATTGCTTTGGATGTTTTGTTTCTCCCCATTGGCCAGGCTCTGTGATAGTTCAGGTATTTTATTTGATTGCTCAAAAATGTCATTCTTTTTCCTTTCTTGTGTTGTTCCTTCCAGGATCATTGCAGCACTCTCATCAGATTTTTTAATTTCATATATTAAATTGTCAGCTGTTGAACTCTGGGCATGATGTACTAAGCTTTGATGAGCTGGCACATGATGGGTGGTGGGATATTTTGATTGTTGTTCCATTTTCCCAATAGAATCAGGGGATACAACAGATATATCAACTTCTGAGACCTTCTGTTTGGATGAAAACTGCAGACATTCTATTTTGCTACTGGCCATCGTCGCTGGCTGCCACATTAAGTGAGAGTGTGTGTTGCCGTGATCTGTGGTGTTGTCACCTGAATTTGGTTCTTTAAGTTGATTCACTAAAGGTATATATTCTACTTTGTGATTGTCTGAAAGAAACCATTCTGTCCTCCTACTGTTGAACTGACTTTTCTGACTGACAGAGTTGCCTTCTTCCTCATTAGGCTCATTTTCATTATTATGGGATGAATTGTCTTCCTTTTGGACCGACTGTTGATCCCTATCTCTTGGACACACTAGGAGTGCAGTGATATTATTGGTTGTATTTAATTGATTTGGAGAGACATTTCTGGCAAGACATGCGACATCCAAGCTTCTGCTGTGATTATTGATGGGTGTTTTCCCTAAAGTGTTCACAGCATCTTTCAAACCTCCTGTTCCTTTCAAACTATGTCTTCCTTTATTACCAGTAATTGATGGGATTCTGCTAGGTTTGGGCTTAGTTGTAACTCTAAGGCCAAGTTCAGGATTCCCATCACTATAGCAAACACCACCACAGTCCAGGTCTTCAGTAACCTGGCATTCATCAGAAACTTCAGAGCAAGCTGATAATTAAAAGGAGAATGAGCAAGGTTAATTGAAGCCACAGTTACACCAGTGATCAGGTAGCCCATCACAATTACATACAACTAATATGTATAATTTTATTATAAGCATTATAATTATAATCTCAGTCTAAATGGTTTTCTTGAATCTGATGATTTTGGATGTTGGCACTATATTAAGTTGAAGTTACCGCATTAAAATAATTTGGCACTGTATTAAAGTCTCACCTGCCATTCCTTTGCTCTTTTTTGAAGCCTTATTTGCCAGCTTGAGAGACAAGTTGACAATATGTTCTCTGTTGCCCCTTAGCGGTGGAGAGAGGGGATGCATAATGCTCTCTTTGGCTGCACTGAGAGAGAGAGAGAGAGAGAGAGAAGGAGGTGGGAGAGAGGGAACGCAAGACTGGTTGGTTAACAGGCATATGAATACTTGAAACTGAATGCTGAATGCTAAAACCTAATTCTGAGCTCCTATGACAAAAATACCACATTATATAGTACAATGCAGTATAGTATATACAGTGCAGTATACTGCCCTAATCTGGCAAAACACTGACTACGCTGATAATGAGAATAAGAAAAAAGGCTTTGAAATTTTTGGAATTTCCACTTATGCCTCGTACCTGTAGTAGACAGGTAAATGATACTGTAGTTATTAAAAAGAGTGATTAATCGTCATTCTTGACACACTACAGGACACAATGAAATGTATCCTGTGCATTTAACCCATATGTGACATTGAGACATAACAGAGGTTAGCCATTATTTAACACACAGGGAGTAGTGTGTGCATGTGTATGCCATTGTCCCTAAAATTGAGCTTAGTTGAACGAACAAATAAATAAATAAAGAGACTCAATTTCAGTCATAAATCACTTTTCATAAAATATTCAGTGTTTTGCCTTCGTATGGCAGTGTAGTACAGTACAGTATAGTATAGTTATGTGTTGCTTAACATTCTTCTGCACAATGTCCAACCACACAGAGTTGGAAAATCCTGATCAGCTAACGGGACACAGCAGATGTAGGCAACCATAGTGCACCACGTGTATCGGGTATAAACAAAATGATCATACTGGCACCTGTACAATGGTACAGTACGTAGGCCTACCTAACTTACAATACCAGTACCCGTAATAGTTGCAAGCGAAATTAAATGTTTATGTTATGCTTTTATGTACTTCACTGTACTTTTTAATCCTCATTTTGATGTGTACTGTCTCTCTCACTTTGTGGTGCTAATGCAGTGTACATGTATTACTTATCAGTTTTATTACACTGAAGTACTATATTAGTTAGTATAAACTATCTTGGTTATTTTGGCAGCACAGGTACAATATAGGGCTAGTATACGATATACAATTGTGTGCAGTATATATGATATTTCTATAGCATTCACATGACCTAACCCAAACGTTTATTGACGCATACCTATATTAGTAGAGTGAGCATACTATATTAGTATAGTTAGTCTATAGACAGTATATTAGTATAGTCTGTCTAAAACGCTCAGTGGACCCAAATTTTCAGTTATGTGTCCACATGAAAAGAAGTCTGATTAAAAACAGATATAGATACATGGAGAAATGGACATCCACCTTTTTATTACTCGTTCTCTGATCCTCTCCACCCGTTTAAGTTTTGCTTCTCTCTGCTCTGGAGTCAGACAGAGGTCGAGTCCCGGATCAGCAGCTAGTAGGGATGCTCGAATTCCGGGCTTTGGAGAAAGGGCGAAGAGAGAGAATTTACTTTGTTGCAGCTTTAAGTTGAGCTATATCACTGGGTAAAGGTTGGAAGGCTTTTTCTGCGCAGTCCTTAGACATTGTTCTGATCATTTCTGCACTGTTTGTTGATTAAAAACACTCATTTGCTTATTAATCACAGCTGCTGCTAATTGAGGAGTAACTGACCATTTATAATGATGAAATGCCAATCGTGACATTGTGGTTATGTAGCAACATGTCCCCCTCATGGAACCCATTGGTCCCCATACCTTTTCTCTTCTTCCGTTTCCCAGCGTCACTCCTGCTAAGCCAGAGCCCCCATCTTCTCGTTTAGCTCCATCATCATAAGGTAAAATTCCACATTCTGATGCTGTCTGGGACCAGAGCACATTTTTAGCTTCTAATCTAGCCACATCTTTTAAATGTTGCTCAGCTGCTTCTGTGCTTTGGCTGGATGGAATACTGCTGTGGTCATGGCTTTGTGATTGTGAGTCCCCTTCTTTTGCAAGCTTCAGCTTCTTTTGTTTTGACAGTCCTTTGGCTGTGTGAGACATACCTGGTCTATCCTCAAAAATGTTTGACGATAAATCAGATGGGAATCTTTGATCAGATTGATCGTCTGCTCTGTCCGGGTTTAGCCATGGGAAATTTCGGTTCGATGTCTCCTGTAAGAGTGACTTCTGGTTTTGGTCAAGCTCTGAAAAAGGTGTCCCGGTGGAAGTTTGTTGTGGGAAGGGATTAACCAACTCAGAAGGGGGGTCTTCAACTGACACACGTCGAGCTATTAGGGCTGATGGCAAGACGGCAGTATAGACTCGTGTCACTCTGATGGGAACGGGGGGCTATAGTACCACAGAGAGGTAAATAAACAAGAAGAAAGTTACATACACAGGAAACCTACACGAAAAAATACATTGTAAGAATTCAAGCTCTGCATGTGCCACCTCACCATACCTATAAAAGTAAATGATATCACTGTATTGGTAAAAATAGCTCTACATTAGCAATGCACACAATATGAGTATAAAGCATTCATCGTACATGATTGTGCACATATCTCTGATTGTATCTGAACGTACTGACAAATTTACTGTCCTTCCTTCACACTCGCACAGCCTAAGACTATTTCTGTTTGAGTTAAGCCATGTCACAGGGATGCAAACCAAGCTTCATTTTGGCTGGGCAGGGTTAATAATGCTGTCGAAATACATTTTTTGTTGTAGGCTTCTTGCTTTGCACAGTCATTCATTTCATCATGGACACCTTACCTTGCAAACAACAAAGTATATTAATAGAGTAAGCTATTGATTTGGTTGTGTTTATATTAAACTGTAGACTGTTGTGTGTGCCTGCTATTCAACTGAGTATCTTAGTTTGCTTAAATACAGTTACCTCTTCCCTGGGTGGAGATGATCTTTGATACTGAACGTGGTTAATGCCTGTTGTCAAAGCTTCTTTCTTCTGATTTGATAGCCATTCTTGGTTTCTCCTTATTCTTTCTCTCTGCTCCTCCTCACTCATCCTTGCTCGCTAAATTAATAAACCAGTTAACAATGATCAGTTTCAAATTAACATGTCAGTTAAAGGAGTTCTTATTAGCAGCTGTATTAACGAGAAAAGACGCATTAAAGAGCTTCAACTTAATGCGCTTACTGCCATCTTGTGCTGAGTTTGAGTATTGCAGGGAACCAAATTACACCGAGAGCATCGAGTCAATAGAAATCACTCTTGCCTGTCACATACAGATCTTCCAGTTATATTGATATATTTTATTTCAGTTTTGCCCATAGAGGGGAAATGCTTTTTATGACAGTAGATAAACAATATAAAATATTTTACCCTAGTGTTTGGGCATTAACGGTACAATAAAAATGAGGCCTGCTAAGCCTGCTGGGTAGCAAAGAGCAGATACAGTCACTAAATACATCATTTCATGCTTCAGATGCAAAGCAAAGGTCTGACAGTAGTTTAAGTAGCTGATAAATCAGTGTTGCACAATGCTTTTGTAAAGCATTTCATACAATATTTCATTTCATTGCTTCTTGGCTAAATGTTTTGCAAATGCAGTGATGTCTGCTAATGGGAAACAGGACTTTCACCTTAGTTGCTGTGTCGGATGTAGTCCAGCTGGAGGCAGTAAAACCAGGCAGGGTAGCTGAGAGAGAGAGAGATAGAGAGAGCAAAGTCAGTGTCACCTGTCTGCCTGTCATTCAAATGCCACAAGTCTTACATTTGATCTCATCTGGGTAAAGTACTCTGTTATGCATGCTGAGATTCATAGTGCAGTAACGATTTTTGTTACGCTACACCAGAGAAATTCATGAGAGGAACACGATAAAAACAGCAAACGTTTGTGATTTCTTTACATTATATGGGCATTTTTTCAAACAGATATTGATGTTTTTGTTTGACAGTTACATATAGTGGCTTAAAGTATATAAGAATTTGAAAGTGCATTGCAAAGCATTCTTATTTTTTAATAGTTTCATCAAAAACAGAATTTAATTGTCAGTTTTTCTTGTTTAGATATGCATGGAGTAAGCTATATTTACACAAAATATTATGTCTTAAAGGAAATGGCATGAATCGAGTCTTAAAGGGGAAAAAAACAATGTGCTGGACACTTTTGCAAGGAGCTATAAGCTGAATGAGACTGAAAGCGACAGCGAGGTCACCTGGCATTACGTCCACCTGCTTTTTTTCTCTAGGTAAAACAGTGAGACTGTTTCCTGTTTGATCTAGTGACCGATGGCAGGAGGACAGATCACTGGAGAACACCTGCGAGAGGCGAAGCAGAAAGAGAACAGATGGATGAGCAAGTGGGGTCCAGGGGGACTGTCAAACAGTTTTTGCTGCCTCCCTGCCAGATATTCCATGTTTTTTTTACTGGGAGTTGGGGCGGAGCATGGATTGTCTTGGGGTCGGGGACTGAGTTGGGAAATACTGGCCTGGAATATCTCTTTCATCAATTTGGTAGAATGGTTGTCTGACAAATACAACAAAAAGAGCTTTTCCCCCTTTTATTTGTAAATATCGTTATCGGCCCACTTTGATAAGTCAATCAGACTGACTGTCACTCACCTCTACTTCAGCCTGCCTCTCCAGCCAGCCTGGCCTCAGCCCGCTCTCCTGCACCTCCTGGGGTAAAGGGGGGCGCGGAGGGGGCTCCAACTCCACCTCCTCAGTATGAAATATTTGATTTAGAAAAGAGCCAGTTTGCAAAATCGTTTACAGGTCTATTTCTAGATTCTGAGAAAACATTTATAGACAACTCACTGACTGAAAATCGCATTGAGAATTCCATAGAGAGACCATTAATTAACTTTAGCATTTAGGTCAATATGTTCGTATTTCTGCTCAGTTGTCCTGTGTTTCTATACAATTATGTAGAAAAGTGCTCTGTGTAAAAAAGCATAATAAAGTTAAATAAATTTATAGAGTTCACTGAAAATAATTTTCATTTGTACTGTACAGTTCAGCCGTACTTAGTATAAGAAGCAAAATTTAGTACTCAAACCAAATACTGTAACTGACACCTGGACACCCAAAGGTGTTCACTGTCCACAGTAGAGAGTGGAGGTTCATTCATGGCACTTTTCTACTGGCACACAGGAACTGAGCCATATCTCAAAGAGACACTAGTTCCAGCTCATTTTGGTTTTCCACTGCAGAAAGGTCAGCTTGGTGAAAGGATTCCCCCAGGTTTGGAGAGCGATAGTGACATAAAACCAAGGCATTTACTTACTGTTCACACAGTGTCACCCAGACACATCATCAGTGAGTAGAATTACCATACGCTTGTGTAAACTGTACTGTAGTACTTTTTTTAAGTAGAAGGTTGGAAGTTTGCAAGTTCTGAGTTATCAAGACTGCATGAGTACATCAACTATATATTACATTAATAATGAATAATATATAGCATATGGCAGTTTTCCATCAGATAATCCATGCATATCGACACAGGGTTGGCTTGTATACAGCTTGGAAAATTAATAATAATAATTAATTTAATTAATTAATAAAAATAATGTAAAATCGTCAGTTTCTGGACTTCCAAGTATAAAAGCGCTATCGGTAGATAAAGATGAGCTCATTAGCTTTATTCCTGCCAACAGGCACATACATCATTTAGCCTCAAAGAGCATTTCCATTAAGTGGACACATAAAGGCAGAGAAAGTGATGTGATGAATTGGCACAAGATGGAAACAGAAAAGATAGAACCAACACCTGACTGGACACATACTGGCAAAACGGAATGAAACCATTAACAATTCGTCAAGAATTACAAGTGCTTATAGTTATTTCATATGAGTACTCAATACATTGTGATTAACAAAATATCTTGCATGCTATAGAGTTATACTCATATTTGGAATATAGTATTCCTGATATTGTGTTCACATACAGAGCAAATTTCCTGTCTGTGTTTGCAGGTATCTCTTGCAGATTTCATTCATAAAACTAGTAAAATTATGCAGTAAGAGGTTACCAATTAATTATACTTACTAAATTACATAAAAGTGAGAGAATATTGTGATGCCTGAATTTACTCACCATTTCCATGTCAAGCTAAAAGAGAATTCAGCAAATCTAGTTGAATCCCAATTAAGCCTCCCGGTACTTCTTTACATTCAAATGCACAGCGGTGACATTAACACTTTCACATGCTAGATTTAGAAAGTGCAAGTTTCTCTCTAAGCTTTCAAACATGCTTAGGTTTGACAGCTAGGAAAGAAACAGACTTTAGTCTTGTATAGTTCAGAGTAAGCTCACCCCAAAATACATGAAAAGAAATGCTTTGTACCATGGGGATGCCACTCGGTGACCTGTCCACTTGAGGTCTGGATCCTTCATGATGAAGGGCACCCTTCTGAAGAACTGGCATAGACAAATACAGGCAATTTCAACATTTAGTATAGCACTTTAACTACTGATATTGTGGAAGGATCACTCACAAATCAATTGTGTAACTAGAAAAGATGGTGTTAGAACGACAACAGTGTATTCCCCCGACACCCGTCACCCCCTGAAAGCCAATAAAATGTGTTTTCACCAAATACTGTACTGAGAAAAATCTGTTAAGAATATCTTAGCCTATCGTGGGCACTCACTAAGTTACAGTCTGTGGTGGCTTGGCATGCAAAACTTTTGAGCTGTTGCTGGAATTTGGTTTTCAGACTGTGAACTGGTAAACCACAGCTGACTGAAAGCGTGGTTAGAGAAACTGTGGACACAGGGGTCCTATTGTGTTCACAAGACCAGCTGTCTTATATATCCCCCATTTCCTCTCTTTGCAGCCACATAACTACTGCTTCTTATTAGGGGAGTTTTGTCTGAAAATGATACGCAATGTTTCTGTCAAACAGTAGCAAAATCCATCAAATACTTTTTGACTTAGCACATATTCACAAATGTCATCTGCAGTCACCCATCCCCATTTTCATTAAGTGACATTTCTTTGCTATCACTCTGTGGAGCTGCTTCAGCTTTGGGGTGGTGTGTCTCAGAATTCAATCCGTTTCGCCTAGAAAATATGTCTGCAAAGTCTGACAAAGATTCGCGAAATACGTTAGTTATTGCATTAATGAGAAAGTGTCTGCGGCGGCAGAGGTGGAACAGTCCCAAAATCATATGCTACCTGTATGTTGCCTCTGTGATGCCAGTATAGCCCGGAAGTGATTCCTGTTGGCCCTGAGGCCACAGAGAATATCATCCATCATCCACAGCTCTCTCTGGGCTTGGGACTGTTCCTGAAAATGGAATCAATAAAACTGAAAAGGTCTGAAGGCTGGGTGGTGAAACACGCATGCATGCTGCTACACAGAGGAATGCATTATAGTGGTGGCAACTGCTGTAACACTACAAGAAAAGCTCTGCCTCCTCTAAAATGTCACAGCTTTTTGTGTCAAATATGTATTGTTGTATTTACTTGGCTATTACAAAAGGCGTGCTAGAATATGTTCAACTTCATGGAAAATTTCTTCAGAATCAGCAATAATTTCTTACAGGTCATCTAAAGTGATTTTTTTTCTCTCATAATTACATTCCTGAGGCAGCACTATTTTAAAAACCTAATTTCAGTGCAGCTTCACTGGACTTCAATGGCACTTTTGTTTTTAGTGCAGCAAAGCTAGACGTTTATTGGACAAATGCTTGAAGTAATTTTCAGGGAAGATCAGTGTCCCTGGGAGTGAATGGGACAGTGGGTTGGCCAGCACACTGGGCTGCTGCATGATGATTGGAGGAACTGTCAAAGTGGCTGCACCAATTTCTGATTGACAGCATTCTGAAATTATACTTCAAGCATTTCATCATTGCATTTCAAGTAAAATCCCATACAGATTTTCAGTAAGTGAAGTCTTCGCTTTTTTGGATTTTGATTTGTACATATCCTACTGCAAATAAAAAAATACTGCATACATTCTTGAGTTTGCTCCCTGTTTGGTTAGTAAGGTCGTTCGTTAGTAGGTTAGTAAAGTGCGCTAGTTTATTTCAAACTAGGTTGTGGGGGCAGGGGACTAACCAGATTGCCCTGTTTGAAAGACCACAGCTGTCACTGCATTACAGAGATATAAAAGAGAAAACAAAGAAGGAGAGGAGACCTGTGGCCTTCCAAATCGACAGATGTGCTGAAGATGAGAACGAAAGACTGACAGCTCACTCTCCATCCTCTCATATTGACTCCATACCTTCTCCATTTCCTGAGGGAGGGGAAAAAATTAAGAGGCCACAAATGTCTCAATATTTTTCTGGCTAGATCAAATTCATCAAATTTTGAAACAACAAAAAATTACATTCAGCATGTAAGATGCCTGTTAACAAACTGGAAACCTTCAGTGACAATATCAATCTCTTCCAGTTTAATATAAACAGAGGCACCATTCTTCTAAAACTTCCTACCACAGAAATATCACAAAGTCTGGCTCTGACAGTGACCAGCTCCTCCTGGAGAAAACCCTTCTGGGCCTGCCTATCCTTTCCCTGAACACCGAGCCCCTGACCCAGGTGGTCATCCAGCTGCAGCCTTGTCATCTCCAAAGCACACTGAACATTGTCCTGAGAGAAAACAGAGAAGGAAGTTCTGAGCAAATTTGGTCAGATACTTAAGTCATACACAGTGCTCACAGAAAGCTGTGGAACATAATTCTGCAAAGGCGTGGCATATTTATTGGTTCCATAACAAAAATCCATTGACTAGCATTGTTTAACGTACCTGCACATATTTTCCACACAGACATTTTTTTATTAAGTGTCCTATGTTTTTTGACTGACTCATTTAGTTGTGTTCTTACTATTTTGTCATTGTAGTCATTGGCGCCCAAAGGGATACTAAACACAAATGTTTTGTGTTTTATGTTATTCCTAAGGTGTTGCTATTTAAAAATCACCCAGTGAGACTGCTTGTTGGTGAACTTTTTTTACAACTATAATTTGTGTTTCAACTTATTACTACTTAAAGTAAATGTTTTACTTAAAACTACTGGTTGTCTTTACTGTGGTATATATTTTTCATAAACAAACGAATAAATGAATGAATTTTTGCTGAATTAAGCAAGCATCTCAAGACATTTTGTGTGTACTGCACATATGTATGTAAAAAAATGTGTATAAAATTGAAAAATTCATAATAAGTAATAATCCTATTCTATTAAAATGTACCCAAACTAAAAAATAACAAAGAAAATAGTGGAATACGTATGTCAGCACCTTGGGCTTGCCCATGGAGCAGCATGCTTTGGTCTTTCTACTTGTTCCATCACTATTTAAATCACAATCTTGTGTTTTATCCGACTTCATCTGACATTTCAAGAGTAATGTTCAATATCTGGGAAATTCAGCTATCTGGAAGTGCCTTTGTCCTGACATTGCCAGGTAAAACGTTTTTTTGTGTAGTATAATTCTGCTCTGCTCTTCCACAGCCACACCTGATTTCACTTATTAACAAATGATAAAGCCTTAGATGATGTAGCTCAGTTACGTAGATGAGGACAGAGTAGGAACTACTGCTATGGGTGCACCTTCTCATTAAAAGCTGAGCAAAAAGCAAAAGCATTCAGAGCAGCCCCCCACCCCCACCTTGGGAATTCAGACCATCTCTCTGTCATACTAATTCCGTCATATAGGCCACTGTTAACTAGAGGCAAGCCGTCTGTGAAGCAGGTAAAAACCTGGCCTGAAGGAACAGTTTCAGCAGTCCAGGATTGTTTTGAATGTACTGACTGGAATGTGTTCAAGGACGCTGCCACTGTCAACCAACACATAAATCTGGATGAGTATGCTGAGGCAGTGTCAGGATATATATCCAAATGTGTGGAAGTTGTGACTGTCACCAAGAATGTCACCACACGTGCAAACCAAAAACCCTGGCTCACCAGAGAAGTGCACACACTTCTAAAAAGCACGTAAGTCTTTAAGTCTAGGGATAAAGCTGCTCTCAGATCTGCAAGAGCTAATCTGGACCGAGACTTGAGAGCAGCAAAACGTGCCTATGGACAGAAAACACTTCACTGACTCGAAAGACGCTTGTGGCATGGAATCTAACATGGATTACAAGCCCCTTCCACTACCCTGTGAAGACAACCATGAATTTCTCAACTCACTCAACCAATTCTTTACTCAGTTTGAGGAGACAAACAATCAGGTAGCAACAAAACACCCCTCAGCATGGAAGATGGAGCCCTATGTTTGGATTCAACAGACGTCTGGAAATCTTTACGTAGGGTTAACACACGGAAAGCTACAAGTCCTGACAACATCCCAGAATATGTACTTAGAGAATGTGCTGACCAGCTGACACACATTCTAACAGATATATACAACATCTCCCTAAAACAAGCCATCGTACCCCAATGCTTCAGGACAACAACCATCAAACCACTGCCAAAAAAAATCATCAGCTTCATCATTAACTCTTAATGACTTCCACCCTATAGCACTCACTCCAATTGAGATGAAGCGCTTTGAACGGCTGGTTAAGGACTACATAACATCCGTACTTCCTGCAACATTCGACCCATTCCAGTTTGCATACTGTCCAAATCGCTCAGTCGATGATGCCATACTGACAGCACTTCACCTAACCCTGGCTCAAAGTAAAAATAGTTATGTGCACATGCTCTTTATTGATTTCAGCTCTGCATTTAACACTGTTGTTCCACAGCAGTTGATAAAGAAACTGGGTCCACTAGGTATCAACACCTCATTGTATAATTGGATATTGGACTTCCTCACAAACACAGACAGTACGGGTTGGAAATAACATCTCTGAGACAACTACTGTAAACACCGGGGTTCCCCAGGGCTGTGTCTTAAGCCCTTTGCTGTTCACCTTGATGACTCATGACTGCTGTGCGAAGTTCACCACGAATCACATCATCAAGTTCGCAAACGACACAACGGTTATGGGTCTCATTAGTAACGATGATGACTCAGCCTACAGAGAAGAAGTGAATCAACTCCTTGTCTGGTGTAACATCAATAACCTGTCCCTGAATGTCAACAAGACGATCGAAGATCATTGTTGATTTCCGGAAAAAGCGCAAAACACACACTCCACTCACAATTCATGGCAATGCTGTGGAGTCAGTGAACTGCACCAAGTTCCTGGGAGTACACATCACTGAAGACCTGACATAGACCACCAACACCATTTCGCTTGTTAAAAGGGGACATCGACGACTCCACTTCCTTCGTCGGCTAAAGAGAGCAAATCTCCCCTCGCATGCCCTCACATCTTTTTATAAGGGTACTATTGAGAACATCCTGACCAGCAGCATCTCAGTCTGGTATGGCGGCTGTAATGCCTCTGACCAGAGGTCCCTTCATAGAGTAGTGAGGACAGCAGAGAAAATGATCAGGACACCCTTTCATCTATTCATAAGATATACCAATCTCGCTGCCTCAGCAAAGCAGTCATGATTGTCAGGGATCCATCACATCCAGCCTACAGACTGTTCAACATGCTACCATCCGGTAAACGCTGCCGCAGTATGGGATGTAAGACTGCACGGCTGAGCAAGAGCTTCTTCCCACAGCCATTAGCCTTCTAAACTTACTTTGATAAATGCACTACATATTCCATTCTTAACAATGTACTACATATTCATATAAGGAAACATTTCCATAACACACATTAAAACAAGTTTTCATATTTACTATACTCTGCTGGTACTACCTATTAGTAATCTGCACTAATACTCTCTGCTATAATATGGCAACTGTGAGACACTGTGCAATATCTAACTCTGTGCAAACTGTGGTACGAATGACAATAAAGTTTACTTTGACTTGACTTTGACTTGACTTTGGACAGCTGAGTGTAAGTGCCCTGAGCAAGGACCAATCAGAACTTAAACACCCTCCTGCTAGACCATTGCCCTCATAAAAAAATACTCATGATGACTTATAAACTTATTTAGATGTGGGTACCCTAAACCTGCTTGTTCCCTATATCCATGACCACATTTACCTGTACATACAGTATGTATGACCGTATGTATATGTGTTTATTTTGTATTGGTGCACCTTCCATTTTCCATTTCCAATTTTACCTTTTCTGTTTATTGTTTCTTTTGTACATTTTGTCTTGATTGTATGTTTAATTGAATGCTTCATGTCACCACCGGCACCAAAATGAATTCCTTGTACCTTTTGTACTTGGCGAATAAAGGGGCTCTGATTCTCAGATCAGTGATGACATCCTGGCCCCACTCAAAACCCACCTTGTCTGCTTGAAGTTGGACCAGTTCTTTGGAAAGTGCCTGAAGCAGCTTATCACAGCCACAGATTCTTGTCAGGATTGCCTAAAACAAAGAAGAATGGGCCTCATTCACCAACTGTTCTTACGAACAAATTTATTCTTAAACCCCACGTGTGCATGTTTTTTTTATGAAGATTATGACATTCACCAATGTTTTCATATCTGAATTTGTTCTTCGCTAAGAACAGCATCTACACATACTCAAGACCATCCGTATGCACATTTGAGTAATGACAATTTGTTCAAAATAATCGGTTATAGTAGTTTTGTTCATTCTACAGTTCATAAAATGAAAAGTATTTGAATAATTTATAAAAGTAAAATATAAAAAATAATTTTAAAGTGTAAAAAATATTTTCATGGTAGTAATGGCGATCATGCGGATTATAAATAGGTCTGTTTCTGCGCATTGGCCTTGCTATCAAAATGGCATTTCTGTTACTTCTTGAAGAGCTTGCCAATCGTGCTCTGAGAAGGGAACGCATGTTTGGAGATCATTTATATTTATTTGGCACACAGCGTTCACAGAGAAGGTGATATCTCTCCATGTATCAGCTTTCTCTGGGGCTTTATATCCACTGGTTATGCTACTAAATACCATGTGTCTATTTGCATTTACCATCTGTACAGTAAAATCCAGTTATAACGGATTTAAAGGGACCTGGCAAAACAGTCCATTATATTCAAAGTCCGTTATATCCAGAGTTGCTGTATGTGTAGAACACACTTACAGGACACCATTTACTCATGCCACACCCCAGCAGACACACTTGTGGTATAGATTATTACGTAGTACTCCAACTTTACCTGACCAGAAGCGTGACTATTAATAATATATCTGCGTATCTGTGCTGGATATCACCGGCACGCCACGCGCTTTGTAAGCAGAGCTGCATGTCCGTTATAGCCGAAGAAAACTACAGCTAAAAGCGGCCCTGGGGACTAAATTATTTGTCTGTTACAAGTGAAATATGCGAGTTTGCTATATAAACGATTTCTGCACGTTCTTAAAGGCGCACGCCCAGCACCAGCAAGCCTCGTCTGTTATAGATGATATTCCATTATAAGCGAGTCCACTATAACAGGATTTTACTGTATTAATACTTCTACTTCAGCATTACTGAAGTTTTTTTTCCTCTTAGTACCAAGCGGCTCACAGCCTGCGCATCGACATTCCTTGCACGGCCCTACAATCTCATGTCCTTTTATGGGAAAATTCAGGGCGTTTCCCTATGCTAATTAGGACAAACTGGCACGTGCTTTCAGTTACAAAGACGTGGGATTCACCATTCTTAAGAACAAACAATAAGAACAATTCTGCTACTTAAGAACACATCATGAATCTGAGGTAGGTTTTTCTTTAGAAATTTCGTAGGAACAAATTCTTAAAAAGATATTGGTGAATGAGGCCCAATGTTCATTGTACCAAAGAAATTACCCAAAAACATCATTGTGTTAGTTATAATTGAAATCACTGGCAAGTGTTAGCTGATAAAATGAGTGGAAATGTAACTTACATCAACATCCAATTCTCCTGGTCTAAATGGATCTCTGTCCTGGTAGAAGTCTGCAGGCGAAGGCTAAAAATGTAATTTCATTGGTCAGAAATGTGTTTTTTATGCACAATACCTCTATAATATTGATACAGTAGTACCTCGGTTCTCGAACCCACTAGAACTTGAATTTCTTGAAAGTCAAACAAATCAGTTTGACCCAGAACTCGATCTGAATATCAGAAGTCGAACCGTGAATGCTGACCTAATATAAATTGTACTCAAGTCATACTACAATGCAATTCTTACTTGAATGCCTTCTTCACAGACTGGACAATTAACCAAATAAAGAAGCGCAACATTACAGTAACTAACAATAAATAAACTACTAATTTACATGTACTATTAGAGTATTTATGTCATTTATTTAAACTTTATTTTACTAGGTAAATTAACTGAAAACCTGTTCTCACTGCTTTACACGATATTTGGGAGAAAATAGCAGATTACGCGTCGGAACTGCCTAGGATACAAACGTATGCGCGTAACTAAACTCTTCAGCCAATAAGGGCAAAGGTGTGTCGTCACGGAAGGGGTTTCAGTTTGTGCAGCCGGGTGAGAGGTCACAACCGTTAGAGGGCATCTAACCGAGGTTAGATGGTTAGATGGCATCTAACCGAGGTGAGAGGTTAGAGGGCATCTAACCGTAATGCATTGTGTCAGGATCAGAATGCGTTGCTTTAACGCACCCAACAACCAGACTGGGGAAACAAACTGAAACGCAAACTTAATACAGAGGACTAATTACAACAACCAGAAACAGCTGACCACATTGGGATCCCACACGGGGTTAACGAGGGGGTGTGGCACATGGAAGGAGCAGACGATTGGGGCAGGTAATGTTGGGATGTTGTTGGGAAGCTCTTTATCATTTTGGAAGCCATTAAGAAAAAAATGCTCTTCTTGTTTTATCCAATTCATTTTGTGTTTAGATGTTTAAAAAAATATTTAGGTATAATTTTGGGGGTCGGGATTAATTAATTAATTGGTTTTCCATTATTTCTTATGGGAAAAATTAGAACTCATACTTTGTAGGATTTGATCTGGAGTCCGCAACGGATTAAGTTCGAGAACTGAGGTACCACTGTATTTGATTTATAAGATGTCAAAAATCAGTGTTTCTTGATTTGGTTCTTCCTCCAGACAGTCCATGTTTTTGCCTCAAATGGAGTAAAAATGTGGCTTGTCTGGCAGGGAGCTGGGAGTAGGAAAAAATGTGGAATGTCTGTGGGTCCGTGAGGAATGGGTTGAGAAACACTGGTATGAATATGACTATTGGTCTATGTGAGGGCAAATGCCTTTCTTTCTATAAAAAGTAACAACATGAAATGTAAAGCCAAACAAAGCATCATATGTTTAGTCTGATGGAGTTCATATGTGTTTTTGCTTGATTAAGTAATGATTTGGCCCATTCTAATGAACAGTAAGGAAAACAGTCATGCACACAGAAGGTATTCCATGCAGATTCCACATGTCATTTAGATGTGCATAAATTGGTGCATCATCTCAAAATTTAATATTATGCAATATACAATATAGAGTGCAAATAGAATAAGCCGACTGATTTTGATGTAGGAAACTAACTGTACACAAAATGAGATGCACACACAGCATGTACCCCCACAGAGAAACAGAAACTGCCACTGAGACATGGACTGTGAATCGAAGACCACCACTAGGTGAAACACCAACTGAAAACCACCCCGTACTGGACAGACAAAGAAGCCAATCAGATCACAGAGACTGGATCAACCAATCATATACATTATATAAACTGTACCATAGCATGCTGTAGCAGACAGGCAGACGTAGGACTGCGGTGGTGGTGGTGGTGATGGTGATGGTGAGGTGGGGGAGCGGCTGGGGCAATTCTTGGTGGTGGCAAAGGAGGCAACGAGCCAGCATGCCCCCCATGAGAGCAGGCCTATGGTGAAAAGAATGGGGTAAATCTACAGGCATACAGTGGAACGGCTGATGACAGGACCCTGACAGAGCATAAGGAAGCAGCATTAATTGTGAACCATTATGTATGATTTTATTTTAAACAGAACTTTTAAAACATTTGTTTTAAAAGCTTACATAAAGCTTATGGATCTCATAAAAACAAAACTAAAGTTCCAGACCAAGTCTCAAACTGCACACTTGAACAGTAATTTGTTTGCACTGAAAAATTCATAAATATGTCACGCATATGAATTACTTGTGTTCCGCAGAAAATTTCGCGGTCAAGTATGTTCTGATGAAGCAATTCATTAAACAAATCTCAGCATGCATCATTAACTGGAACAGGTATTAATATGGCCATTATGTTAAAATTTTTGAGCAATGGTTGTTGAAGTGACTGATAGGAGGTAAATTGTAACTGTTAGGGAACCTGTTTTGTGCATACTCATTTAATGAAATGTTAGTGTTTCCTAGCCAACTTTAATTCCTGGCTATGAAGTCACATTTATGGTGCAGTATATCGCAAATGTTTTGAAAGTAAAATGCATACTGCTAGCTTATTGGTGGAAACTAGGTTAATAATGCATTAGTGAGTGGCATTAGTATGTAATATTTGCCCTCTACCTCATGCACTGCACTCGTCTTGTTTCCAGTCTCTGCACTTTATGTATCTATGCTGCACCACTGTCCTGGGGAATGTTTCTAGCGTTCACTAAAATTGCACACACATACCCAATGGGAAAAATAGGGTTGGGGAATGCAACTACAAAACCTAGTAAGTGAAAAGTGAATTAAAAAGTAGAATGAATTAAAAAACATTTTGGTGTGTTTTTCTATGATAATTTGCCCAATATTTTCCAATTTTTAGAATCTAAGACTATAAGCTGTGCAATGTGTGGATGTTCAAATCGTGCGATTCTTACACATTTGAAAACCTGTTCGGCTGATTCACTGAAAATAACCGGTTCAAAATAACGATTCGTTCATGAATTGGACATCTTTGTCGTTCACTTGGAAAGGCATGCAGTGTTTCTCCCTAAGACCATATTGCATTATAGTTCGCATAGTGCTTTTCTCTCAGACTGTAAATCACTCAAATACAATTGTCATTACATGTTGTATTGCACTTGAGTGCTAATATATCAGAAGCATTAGAACAGATTTGCGGTGCCACGCATTGCAGTAGGACTGACTTGTTCCACTGTATGTTCCATCCATCCATTGTCCAAACCGCTTATCCTACTGGGTCGCGGGGGGTCCGGAGCCTATCCCGGAAGCAACGGGCA
>JABFEA020000038.1:472508-488917 GCA_019775915.2 Cyphomyrus plagiostoma
CTGATCACACTGTCGGGGCTTATTTCTGCGATAACTACCGGCTGCCTGTACATTATCCCTTACATACTAGCATGGGGTCTTCTCAAGTGATTTGACTTGCGATTTCTTGAACATACAGACAGCCAAGATAACTACAAAACTAATCTAATCTACAAAGAAAATTACTGAATTTACTGAAAATCAGGAACATTAATGTTATTGTAGTTTATCCTGTCGTCAAGATATCTCCCAAACATCATGCTGAGATGCCTGGCTTCCAGGTAATTCTAAAATATATGACTGTAAGTCTGTATAATCAACTTTGTCTAAGCTAAAAACCATGTATGAAGCTCTCATGAACTCCTAGTCAAGCACGGCATCTGTGCAGGCTCTGAAAACACATCGTTGAAGCTGACTGACCAATAAGGTTTTGTCTATTCTTTATTTAGACAAAGCGTACAAGAATATTCCAACTTCCAGTGAAGCACGGTGTCAGTAGGTATCTATGGCCTGTATTTATCCTGGCTTTAAAGGGTATATGTTGTCAAAAGCAATTCCCATGAAAGGATAGGCACTGTAGTTCAATTTTTTACTTTTAATCACAAATAATTTAAATGTACATTTAAGTGCTGACTACTTAAATTCTTTTGGCAATGTTATGGGGGAAGTCAAGCTTCTCGTGTAGTCTTAATCGTTTGAGGTACTGACCCACTGCTGACCATAGCTGTCCTCCAGGTCATTGACATATTTGTCATCCCAGCCAACACGGATTCCCAGGAGTGTAGAGGGAAGGAAACCATTCTCAGCCAGGATGACAAAGTAGGTGAAGAACCCTGCCGTTGCTTGCATCATGCCTAAGGATCAGATGTCAGATAGGATTGTAAAACTGCTTACATGTGTACCTGGGCATTTATTGGAAGCTCGGCCTAGCTGCACTTATGTCAAATGACTCCTCAAGAGCATATATGGTATATGCCACACCTATATGTCACTCTGGAGAAAAGTATATGCTCAATAAAAGGTAATGTAAGACTTATAATGTTACAGAGTAAAGATATAATAATTAATTCATTTTTAAACCAATTTTAATTTATAATACAGCCGTCAAATCTAAGTTTCTGAGGTTCCTGGTGGATATAGATGAAGATCACAATATCATTGTATATGCATGATATCGCTGCATTTGTGATATCTTACCTATCTGACCATAGGCTATACTGATAAGTCTCTCATTCACCAATTTGTCTGTTATGGGATTTCTGGGCTGCCTCTTCATGATGTCACTCTCAGCAGCTTCATAGGCCAGGGAGATAGCAGGAACCTGCCGGATTAAAAAGAGAATATTAGTGATGAGGAACCTGATAATTCAGCCACCGATCTACTCAGTAAGCCTGTTTTATTCACTCACCATGTCAGTTCCCAAGTCAATACAGAGGATGGTGACTGTTCCCAGGGGTAGAGGGATGTTGGCAATAATGAAAAGGAGGAATGGAGAGATCTCTGGGATATTGCTTGTCAATGTGTACGCAATGGATTTCTTTAGATTGTCAAAAATTAAACGACCTGAAAATAGTGGTAGAAGTCATCAATGGCTGAAAATTACACTGGTTAGGTAACTGTTTGAACATGCCATTATTTGAACTTGCTTTACCTTCTTCAACCCCAGTGACAATGGAGGCAAAGTTGTCATCCAGAAGGATCATATCAGCAGCCTGCTTGGAGACATCAGATCCTGCGATTCCCATAGCCACACCAATATCGGCCTTCTTCAAGGCAGGGGAGTCATTGACACCATCGCCTGTCACAGCTACAATGGCACCCTGTAGGTTAAAAGTAGGTGGTTGCTTGTATTTTATTTAAAATTTCTTTCTCGGTTATAGGTCTGGATATATACAGCAGTTTTAATATCCCATACAAAACTCATACAATTAATACATTGAGTAAGCATAATGAAAAAATACAATAAATACAATAAGAAAGAAAGAAAGAAAGAAAGAAAGAAAGAAAGAAAGAGGCTTTATTGATACTACACTGGGGAAAATTAGTTGTTGCAACAACCAGTAAATAAAAAGCAAAAGAAAAAAAACAGACCAAAAAATACTGTAACAGATACAGTCAATAATAAAATTAGTGCACACAATTACACATATTGCACAGAACCAAAATACACATACATACAGATTGCACCGAGTGATGTAAATATACTTGTATGCCTATACAGTAGATATTGCACAATATACAAAATAGTTACAATTTATGAACTTAAGTGACTGAGGCCTTATAAAGTCTGATGGCAGACGATATGAATGCATATATACATAAATACATACATGTAATGTATAATAAACAGGATTAAACAGAAAGAAATAAAGAACTACGTGAGTAACACAAATGAATTCATTTGTATTGCATGAAAGATTAAAACTTCCACACGATGTGGCTAGTTCAGGCAACTCAATGCTTCAGTTGCCCTGAACAAAATCAGTTTTGTGTGAACTTTTAATAAACTGGGAGTAGGCCAGTAAAAATGTATCCCTCCATTTCTGGTTTGTCCAGTTATACTCATCTATGAATGGTTAAGGCATGGTTTTGTCAGAGTTATAATTAGCATTCCAACATCGCAATGTACCTGTCTCTGGCAGCCCTCCACAATGATCAGCTTCTGCTGTGGAGAGGTCCTAGCAAACACAATTTCTGTGTGGTGCTTGAGGATGTCATCCAGCTGATCTGAGGTCAGATCCTTCAGTTCTCCCCCATGGACCACACAGGCCTTGGCATCTCTGTAATTTATAGCATAAAGAAACTTAACATACTGGGATAGAACTGACCTTATAGCAAAAGTTATTATTCTTCATCTCTGAGGATAATTATTTGAAAACCATTATCAAAGTATACCTGGGGTTCACTTCTCGAACTGGGATGTTCAACCGGGCAGCAATGTCCTCCACAGTCTCATTGCCCTCTGAGATGATACCCACACCCCTTGCAATGGCCTTAGCTGTGATTGGATGATCACCAGTAACCATGATAACCTGAATTAAGAGTGGAATATTAATTATAAAATGCGAGAGATGCAAAAATAGGTCATGTTGAAAGATAAGGCTAACTGAGAACTTGGCGGACATACTTTGATTCCAGCACTCCGGCATTTGCCTACAGCATCAGGCACTGCAGCACGGGGAGGGTCAATCATTGACATGAGACCAACAAAGCACAGATTTTCAGTGGGGAAGTTCACATCTTCAGTGTCAAACTGGAAGCCCTCAGCAAACTGGTCATCCGGAAGGAAGAAATGGCAGAATCCTACAGTACAGTAGTATGAGAACATAGTGATACTCATTGTCTGTGAGCTTTTTTACAAAAAAAAACATTGCATTTCAAAGTCATAAAAATATGTACATTTGTATTTTTAAATTAAATACTGTAGGGCTGAATAAAGGAGGCTGAAACAGAGTTTCAAATTTGAGAGTATGAATTTATATTTCACATTCATTGACCTAATACTCTCTCTCCCAGGCCACCCAGCTCCAGATAGGCATTTTGAAAGGCATCCTTCATCTCATCATCCAGGGGTTGCTCCTTGCCCTGGATCAGGATGGTGGAACAGCGGTCCAGGATCCTCTCTGGTGCTCCCTTCATGACCAGCAAGTGCTTCGACTCGGAGGTGTTAGGGTTCTTGTGGATGGAAAGCTGCAAGGAAATTTGGTATGCAAAACTATTTAAAAATGTACACATATAATGACTTTATACTGGAAAGATAGATAAAACTTTATTAACCTGATATTTGTTGGTAGAGTTAAAAGGAATCTCTGCAATTTTGGGATACTTATCCCTCATGTCCTTCACAGGGCCACAGCATAGTTCAATGCATTTCAGGAGAGCTGACTCTGAGGCATCTCCTGCAACATCTCTCTAAGAAATCAGAAGATAAGTGAGCAATTTCACAGAGGAGTACACATTGATCCTCTTTCGAGGGAGGTTTACAATATTAAGGACTTTTTACATAAAAGGGAAATACCTTCAGAATAGGAACACTACTCTGTTCAGCCAGGAAGACGGCACGATTGCAGAGGCCTGCAACTCTGGCTAGAGCAGCCCAAGTGGCAGAGCTCCTATCAAAGGAAGTGCCGCTCTGGTTCTCCGTGGTGTCAGCCTCATGGATCTGGTTGTCAAACCACATGTGAGCCACAGTCATGCGGTTCTGCGTTAAGGTGCCTGTCTTGTCAGAGCAGATAGTGGATGTAGAGCCCAGGGTCTCCACAGCCTCCAGATTTTTTACTAGGCAGTTCTTCTTAGCCATGCGTTTGGCAGTTAGGGTCAGGCACACCTGGGAGAAGGAAGCAATATGATAAGCAAAGCAGGTGGAGATGCCTACAAAGAGCATGTATTTTCCCTTTACTTATCTTTACAGTTCAGAATGATTACAGGGGTTGACTCCACTCACAGTTACAGTGGCCAGAAGCCCCTCAGGCACATTAGCCACAATGATCCCGATGAGGAAGATGACAGCTTCCAGCCAAGCATATCCAAGAATGAGGGAGAGGATGAAGAAGGTCACGCCCAGGAAAACAGCCACACCCGTGATGATGTGGATAAAATGTTCGATTTCGATAGCTATCGGGGTACGTCCGACCTCTAAGCTCGAGGCAAGGGTGGCAATGCGACCCATGACGGTACGGTCTCCGGTGTTGATGACAATACCACGGGCAGTGCCTGAAAGGAGGAATCACAGGGCAATTTTGGGCTGGATTTACAGCTAGGAAAAAAACGGTCAAAGTATTCAATAGAAAAAGCAGCTAAAAATCCAAACATTAAACTGTGTTCCTCCATCCACCTTCTAACCATAAGTGCAATATAATATAAATCTGAGTCTGGAGGTTTATCCCAGGAAACACGAGGCATAAGGCAGTTTAACACCTTGGACAGTATCCCAGTTCATTGCCATACACACACAAAATTTATAGAAGTTTCTAATCACAGGAGGAAACTGGAGTACCCAGAAAAGACACAAAAAACACATGGAGAACATGCAAACTATACACTATGAGTGGGGGAAAGCCTTAATGATTTGTATCTTGGGGTAGATGCAACTGTATAGAACAATAGATCTGACCTAAAAGCCTTCCTGGTTATTTAAAGGCTGTGATAGCTAATCAATTACATGTGTGAAGCAATATTCACGTATCCTCCACTTTACGGAAGTTCACTTCACTTATTGAAAAATCTGCATTAGTATCTGTTTTCGCTAACTGAAAGAAATCCGAAGAGGATTATAATTTGAAGAATAAAGGTGAAAAACAAAAATATCATTCAGCGTTTATTTTACGGCAAATTATTATTCGGGCAGCACGCACCCCGATCAGCGAGAGTGGCATTACCAAACTTCTTTTCATGGAACTACACTCAGTATCAAGCTATGTCCGTGAGCATCTGTGTTTTATCTCCAAATCCTCTTTGGATTTCTTTCAGTTACCAAAAGTACAATGTACATAAATTATTTCTGCTTTAAATAGGCTGTGTATTTATCATATAATTCTTACTTTTACCATATATTAGTACTATTGTAGGTTTTATTTGTTATGTATATTTATTGTTATGCATGATTTGGTAGGTTATTTTTTTGGTCTGGGAACGCTCAAAAAATTTTCCCATATAAATTAAGGATAAATGGTTCTTTACTTCATTTTAGCTTGTGAGAGGTTTCATAGGAGCACTATTTTTGGACGGTGGAGGAAATGTGTATTTGAAAAGTATTACAAACATGATACTGAATTCTGACAGGATACTCTTATTATATTGTCATCTAATTACAATAAACTATCCAATCCAGACCCACAATGATTTATTCACATAAATGTTTTTCAGTTCCTCTGTGTCGATATACCTTCTACACAGTTAGTGGAGAAGAATACAATGTTTCTGGTCTCCAGGGGGTTGTCATTGGAAAAGTCAGGAGACCGAGTTTGAGGTTCTGATTCTCCGGTGAGAGAAGAGTTGTCCACCTAAATAAAGATCAACTGATTAAAAACTGAGGGATACTGTAGATGGACTAATGTAGATTGCTCTAACTACTACTCCCCAGTAAATCATGACCCCTCAGATCTAGAACACTCATGAAGACAAGAGCATCCATGAGGTGAAAAGGGTTGTACTTCTCTGTTATGGACCCAAAGCGCTTGGTCAACTTACCTTGCAACCATGAGCAGAAATAATGCGCAAGTCAGCTGGAATTCTATCTCCTCCTTTCACCTCCACCAGGTCTCCTACTACTACATCCTCAGCATTGATGCTCTTCTTCTCACCATCCCGGATCACCAAGGCTTGCTAGAAGACATACACAGTTGGGTTTGCCTTCACAGAGTAAGGCCCAGCGAGCCAAGTCTAAAACATATTTGCTATATATATTCCAGAAGGTGACACCTGAGGAACCAGGTTTTTGAAAGAGTCCATGATTTTGGAGCTTTTGGCCTCTTGGTAGTAGGAGAAGCAGCCAGTGATGATGACAACAGCAGAAAGCACAACCCCAAGGTACAACTATGGAACAAGAGAGCAGACATAAAAACCTTGAAAAGTATACTGTCTCTTCCTGCTATTCAAAGGCTGGGACAGCTGGCATATTACATTGCATGTTGAAATATCCTGTCTGAAATAGCAGGGTATTCATTTTCCATTTTTAAATCTCATGCAATTGTGAAAAATACACTATATGCACACTATATGCACTATATGCAGTAGAAATGCCAGTTAACCTAATTGCAAACTTTGACTGCAGATGGAAATCAGAGTACCCAGCGGAGACAAGCACATCACAGGGAACACATGTAAACTTCACTGCCAAAGAACAGTGATGACATTTAAACCTCAAGTCATAGAATAAAGTGTGAAGCAACAGTGCTATCCACTGAGCTGACCCAGAAATATCTGCATTTTATATTTTAGAAAACTTTTAAAAATTATTGATGTTATTACATTATCGTTGGCAGGTTCATCTTCAGAGGCAGCCTGGATTCCATATGCCAAGAAGCAGAGAATGGCACCAATCCACAACAGCATGGAGAACCCACCAAACAGCTGCCTGCAGAACTTGACCCACTCTGGAGTGGTGGGGGGTGGAGTGAGGGCATTGGGGCCGTCACGGGCAAGGATCTCTGCGGCACGCATGATGGTCAAACCCTGGGCAAGAAAGACAAGACCGTAAGATCACTGTGAGCCTGTATCCAAAAATGGACAGGGTGCATGGCAGTGTACACTTTGAATGGGATGCCAGTCCAGAGATGATTATGACATAGGTCAGGCCACATCATGCTTGGATCACCATCATCTGCTCATTTGTACAGGCTGATGCATACTCCATGAATCTGTGTAATAAATGATGTCTATTATAAATATGTGAACCAGAAGCTCACCCTGCTCAAATCTGTGCCGTATTTCCGGTGAAGTTCATCCAGCGTCAATTTGTGGTCATCCTGCAGTGGAGCAAATCAGAAAGAGATTATGTGCCCAAAACCGTAATTAAAGTCTTTTAAAGACATTCTTTAATATCAACTTATCAGTTATTATTACCAGCTATATCCTCCTGAGACCCAAGGAAAAAAGTGTCCTTCAATTTTAGGATATTTGTATTTGCAGAAAATAAGACATCTTACAATTTAGATTTTTTCTAATTTATTTTTCTTTTTAATTTCACAGCATGTCCTCTTTAGTGCACAACAGGAATAAATATGTTTCCTTACATCAGTGAAAAAATAGATGCAAAAACAAAATGTCCACTACAATGGACATAAAAGAATGGGTGGGGTATCAGGAGGATATTGTTTGCTTATTTCTTTATTCATTCTTTCAGTTTGGGTTACAGGTTTTGATATCAGTATAAAAGCAAGCACTGAACACAGACCAGGTCCACTTCCTTCTTCAGCTCATCCATGTCCTTCTCTTTCTTCTTCCCCTTAGACTTTTTCTTGCCATCTTGCTCAGATGTAGCTGCCAGCTGGTACTTCTCATGGCCTTTCTGTGCCAGGTAAGGGAAAGAGGGCAAGTTGATTTGTGACAAATACTTACTAACAGTTAATACTGGAATCATTCACACCAGACTGTATTCTTCAAATTCCTCCTATTATGTCTTTATTTGTTACGAAATGTTACTATGATTATATGATAAACTGAATAAGTTTCTACCCCTTCTGAAAAATCACAAATCCAGTCCAAGATCACAATGACCCTGAAGCCTACGACAGGGTATTAAATATGCTAGCCAGAATCCCAATGCACTATAGGCCACACACACCATGGGAAAACCTGTAACTAGGATAATATACAACTTCATTCCTGGGTGGGAGGCAGGACAACAGGAATGCCATTAAGCAAAGAGCCACACTAACCTATGATCCTCCAATCCAGAGCCTAGTCAACTAATCATTTCAGCTAAATTTTCAGCAGTTTAAAAATACAATTGTAGAATCCAAGACTTGTAAATCGCCCTTGATTCACTGCCATATCTGATTAATCCTGAGAGAGGCTGCTGAACTAAGATATCTGTAACAATGATCTTTGCTGACTTCACAGGAAAAGCTGATGTTATGTGAAAATAAAATCATGCTGTGTTGTGAAATTAGCAAATGCTGGGATCTAGATCTAAGATAGGACCAGTAATGTAACTGCCTAGTCATTCAAATTTATTTATTTTTATTCACTAAATAAAAAAAATCCAACTGTTGATGGTATTTCCAAGAATCACTCTAAGGTTTTCTGCACTAGTTTTAGTTTCTATTGGAGTTATATAAAGATGGACAAAGAGAGAACAAATAAATAGACCAAAACCTTATATGTCACTAGCTTTTCAACAATGAAAATATAATGCATGCTAAAAAAAAATAGAGCACTTACCCCAATTCCCATCTTTTTGCCCCTGGTGTATCAGTCAGATATTTCAACACTGAGTCAAAAATAATGCCAGATGTGCTTCAGAGCTGTAAGACTGTACTAAAAAAGCTAATCACTCCCTCTGTGCCATCTGCAGCACACTCTGAGCGACCTAGGTCATCCCAGAAAGCCAGAGATGCTTATATACCCTCCCAGTGCAATCCTTAGAGGGAGGTACAGAAGGGCGGGGCTTGGGGATGACCTTCAGCCTTCATCTCTCAACTTTCATCTCCCCATCTAGGTTAATAAAGTCAGTTGTTTCATTATTGCAGTCCTTCAATACAAGAAGCTGGACCACAGATGGCCTGTTGTACCAGATAAGGCTGAATCAGTCAAAAGTATGATCTGAATATGATGTGATATGATCTGAAATCCACATAAACATGACATTTTGTATATATAGTTGTGAATATGTGCCACTCTACTGCATGTGAATATCCCATTAAATATTCTATTAAACATACGACATTAAAAAAACTTAAACTTATTATGTGCTTTTTTATACTCCAACTTAGAGGCAACACATAGCAATATTTTTGATAATAAAGCAATCTGGTATTTTCCAAGCAGTTTTCTTTCAAGGTCAAATAGTCTGAAAGTCAGTTCTTTTTTGTAAGCTTTTCTTTAATGTAGGCATAATTTAAAATCTGTTTATAACTTTAAAACTAACAGAACTAAAGACAAAAGAAGACTAAAACTAACAAAGGTTACTTTATTTTAACTGTTTTAGAATTTTACAAGAAGCTAAACCTATTGAATCAAATGACAAACAAACTTTCTGCATTAGGGAATGTTATAGTCTAAAATAGCTAAAATGGCATTCTCAATAAACATGGATAAAATCACTTGTGTCTCATAGAGAAAAAAATCAGTCTTTTAACACTCTTTCATTTCTTTGATAGGCCATTCTTATTAAAGATCTTTTATAAAAGCAGGGCTTTGTTTCAATCAGCCAATGTAAGATAGTAAGGGTATGATAAAGGAGTAAATATGGAGGGTATATTTATTTCCCTCAAGTTAAGCTTGGAGAGATTTGTTAGAAAATATGAAAGTATTATGCAAAATATCTATGGTGACCCTTGAAGTAGTATTTATTGTTAATCATTTATGTTGAACAATATATCTAAATAGTTAAGCTGAGTAATGTTATATTCTTGCAGGGATACAAATATATTTCCTTTAGCAAGACAACCTTTAACAAATTTCAAAATTTAATCTAATTTGATTATGTAAAAAGCCTCCTTAAGCAAGGATTGTATATCTATTTGCATTACACCTTGCATATTTAACTCCGTATGATCTGAGTTACCATACACACAATGACTAGTGCACAGAAAGCAGAAAAACCAACCTGTCTGAACACCCCAAGACACTATTCTGTATGTTTGGTAAAGAACTTATGGCATTTTCCATTAACCAGCAAAAGGGTTATAGAAAATCTACAAAAGAGAGTGATGGAATGGTGTTGAGGGATGTAATTGGCCATATGGGTGAAATTTGGAGGGCAATTAAGTCAGTGGGACTTGATGATATATGATGAAAGCTACGCTCCTACTGTTATGCACTAAGGCACTTATGTGATTAGAGCATATTTTAATGATTAAAATCTAAACAAGCAATAGATGGTAAAATAATCTGACCACTTCTTTTTTTTAGTTTTACTGAAGTAGCACAGCCAAGTAGTTGAGTCAGGGATACCACAGCAGTGCTATTCACGAGTGATGTATTGTCCTCTAGATGTGTCAATATATGGTTTAAACTAAAAAAAATTGACACAAAAGGTTTTTTATGGATTCTATTACTATTGGACCTGCTAAATGACATACTGAAAATCTAGTAAAATCTGACCTTGAGAAAGGGGTCATTTTGAATATGGTGTCCAAGATGACTGCCAGGGCCTTAAAAGGGGTCTATCTCAAGTACTATCCAGCTTAGAAGCTTGAATTTGAGTTTAAATAATAGGTTTTTGATCCTGTAAGCCAATTAGTATCATCAGTTAATATTAGAAGTATTTGTTTGTATAAGTATTTGCTGTTAGTAATAAAATTATTGATTAATTATATAATCCTTTTCACCAAATTTAAAAATAGAATTTAAACAACCTTTCATATAATTCATCATCCTCTTCATCTGACTCTTCTGGAAGGAATTTATTTTGTGGATTTTCACATCTTTGATTTTGACAGGATCCACAAGCAGTAGTGCATGGTAATTCATACAATCGTCTACAAGAGCAGTGGAGTGTCTTGCAGGGATTGGTGCAGTTACAATGAATAACCTTCAGTAGACTATCAGGAGCAGCATTCATTCTTGACATGATTGGGATGAACTGATTATCCAACAAGTTCCACCCCCAGTTTTTGGCATTTGTACCCTCTGTCTTTCCCGTCTAGATCATACTCTGGTAGTATACTCTGCGACAGTGAAGTTTAGTAGCAGATTCAGTTGAAGGCATGCGCTCGGGTGCTACAGATGATGAAGCAGAAGCAACCTTCTTGCAAAAGATGTTGTGCCATAATGTTGCAAGAGAATCTGTGTTCTTCCCACCAAAGAGTACCGCCATTCCTTGGCATCCTAATTCACAAATTTTTTTCTGTAGTTTGATTTTTGATGGTAAAAGCATTAGCAAGATACCGAAGGAAAGGATCTCCTTTTAAACGCTTCTGGAAAGCAGTCTTTTTTCCCACACCAAAAGTCTGAGATGTTGTGTTACAATCTGTCATGGCTTGGACAAATAACAACTGAGAACATACCTCATGTCCAAGAACTTCTTTGACATGGTTAATGTCATACACTTTAGGGCTACCTGCAGCTCTCGACCTGTCTGATCGTTAATAGATGGGATGTTTGTTTTGATATCACTTTTTATGAGCCTTGCTGCCATCTCAAGTATTGCCCTCTTCTGTGATTCTTCATCACATTCTTTTTTAACATTTCTGAAGTATGACCTGAGGATGTGTGATGTTTTCTCTCTTATAGTGACTATGTCATCCAAACCTTTGCCGTCTGCAAATAAAATTTCATCCCCGATGCACTCTGCCAACTGAGTTTTTAGGTACTGATAACCAAAGGGGAGAGAATCAACCTTGCACAAATATTCTTTCATTCTAGATTGAAGGTCACAGACAGTCAGCTGTTCTTTATCATTTGCTCGAAGATATGCACACATCTTTGAAAAAGCTTGTTCTTGGTCCTCATTCTTTGGCTTTCCAGGTTTCCTACGTTTTGGGTCTGGATCATGTTGAATCTGTAAGGGCAGCTCACGTCCACAACAGAAATGGTGACTGCAAGTATGATGGTACACAGAATCTTCAGCATGCAGGTCGCTGTGTGATATAATATTCAATCCAGCCTTTAACAGTGTATGATCATCGTGTCGGTTGTTACAGCATTGAAGGATGGTCTTTGCAAAGTTATCTGTTTTCACATAGCTGTAGTCTGAGCTTTCTTTACCCACAGTGATACCACAGAAAAGGCAATTTGTTCTTCTGTTGAATAAAAACCCAGAGACCCTCGCACTTTGCTTAACAGTACTTTGTTCACCACCCTGTTTTTTCTTTAAACGAATGCTAATCTCTATGCTGTTGGTGTACATTTTCCGGCAGCTACAGTGCACTCTTGTGCCAGCTGTCACAGCAATAGAGTCACCTCTGCAGATACTAGCTGCATTTATCCCATTTGCACCTTTTTGTCGAATTTGGGCAACATCATGTCCATCTTCAAATCTGCCCTCACAAACAGGACAGATGCCATCATCAGACATGCTCATTCTTGTGTAAGCTTCTCGAGTAAAATATCAGGGCTGAATTGACAGCATGGTTGCTGGGTATTTAAATAGTAAGGACAGAGAAAAAAAACAATCAGTAAGTACACTAGAATATATGCCTTCTAAATATTGTCAAAATAAGGATGAACCAGTTGTGAACTTCTAGTCGAATAACAATGTTTAGCAGTGTAACTGGTAACCAATGTCAATACAAATATCTTGGTTTACCCAGGGTATTTTTTCAAGGAATGATTAATTTAGCCTAAAAAAATCAGCAAAGTAATTGTTTCTTAGTGGTCTTATTCCATGTCAAACAACATACTTTAATGGACTTAAGTAGGACTTAACTAACAAATATTGGAAATTTCAGCCTGTCTGAAATTAGCTAATAAGCTAATGAGCTAGCATATAATATCTTTGAAAATATTTATTGGAAATTGATCAAATGAAAATGTAGTAAGATATTCATCATCCAGTGACCTATAAGTGTGATTAAACACTGACAACATCTTTCTAAGCTAAATAGTACTCAAGATATAGCCAGAATTAGCTTCTTACGGCCATCTTGGATGCCATCTTGAAAATGACCCCTTTCCTGAAGTCAGATTTTACTGGATTTTTAATGTTATTGAGGGCACCTACAGGTATCAAAATCAGTTTTGTATCACTTTTTTGGGGGTTAGGGGGTTATTTTCCATATATTGGTCCATCTACTCTTTTTCCCAAAGCTCTAAACTTAGGAATCCGGCCCCTGTTGAGAAAGCACACGTTCACCTACTCTTAGTATTTCCCCTTCTGAAACATGAGCTGAGCATGATTAAGATAATACAAATGTCTGTTTCTGGTAGTAGTGCCTGAATGAGAAACAGGACATGTGATAGCAGCAGGACCCTGAGGAGGGAAGCTAACAACAAGGACAAGGAAAGTGTATTCAGTTACAGCTGTGATGAAGTTGCTTAACGTCAAGTCTGATTACATTGTCATTTTAGGGCTCAAGAGCAAATTTTTCCAATCATTCTATTTCAGCAGTTGAGAATCAAAGAATTCCTTATTACCTTCAGCTTAACAGTTGGGCTGTCTGGGCATTTCCCCATGAAGGCATGCAGAAAGTAATGTGTGAAATACATGCAGGGTGTATATGAACTTTGATCTCATAGGACTTTAGCCTGTGAAAATGGAAGCTTGCCAGTGCTCCCTGCCTACTTTCTGCTTTGGTTTGGCCTCCATGAGTTTGTTTTGAAAATAGCATGTTGTTGTCGAATATCGGTGCTGGGCAGGCAGCGCTTATTGCACCTGCATGGGTCACATGACCGCACGGCCAGCCCTGCATGCTGGCTCTGACCTTCCCACAGTCATGCTTTAACCCATTCACCTCCGCTGTGCAGATGGGGAAAAAGCCATTAACATCTTTACTGAAGTACTTATTTATAAGCGTTACTTTATCAGGGCTCTGGGTTTTAATATTATATTTTAATAAATAATGATATTTTAAGCAATGATGGAAAAGGGTAAAAAGTCTGAAAATGCAGGAATGGTTTTATTACTTGATTACCTAGGATTGTACAGCATGCATTAAGATGCCAGACATGTATTATGTATTTTGTATAGTATATACGTATAGCATATAGTTAAGTACACATTAAACTGGGAAAGACACAGTAGTGTGTCATACTTTTTCTAACCCTAACCCTAGCTTCAGCTGGCTAACTCTAATATGTGAACTTAGGGTTACACAAGCTTGATATGGGGGTTGATTTTATCTTTGTTTTTTAAATGCACTATGTGTTTAAACTATACTTCTTGAAATATGATACTATATGAAAACTCACAAAACTATAGGTGCTGAGTGAATTGACTACTGTATTTCAATTTGAGTAGAAGATGGGTGAGCAGAAGTGGGTGGCCATGCTACCGTTGTTTTATGTTAGGAACACTAAACAGACTGCAAGGGTGTAAACAGTGGCTAGGCTTAGCTGACTATGAAATTGCTGTTTTCTTTCATCTGCAGAGGCTTTGCCTCACTTTTTACCCAGAAGAGTAACCCACTGAGAATTTGTTTACAGTCAATTAATGAAGATAAGAACAAAGTTGAGTGTAAATGTAACCATTATTTAAGAGGAGCCTTAAGGCACACTTTATGCAACCTCCAGCTTGTGCGTCCTGCAGACTCACCTTTTTCCAATGATTAGCACTGTGCCCCAACACCTTCCAGCTTGGGGATCTGCACCCTGCTCTGTCTGCAGAGTCTGCATCTACCTGTAATAGCTTCCTAATCATTTAACTACTGCTTATGTATAATAAATACTCCTCTGTCATCCAAACTCGTTTCATCATCTTCCAGTTTTTGCTCTCTCACTTTCTTTATTATGCATTTGGTGTTTTTTAAATGTCCTTCACCAAATGAAGGATTACAAGGAATAAAGAGGAGTACTGAACAGAGAGAATACTCACCTCTGAGTATTTACACTGTGTTTACTGTAATAATAATTAAATTCCATATTGTAACTACATGCCCTATACTTAAGACTTTTAATAAGGCTACTGGAATCACTACATTGTTTCTTTCAATTCTTGGAACTGCTTTGCATGACATACAGGGAAATGCATTGCTATTCTAGTTATGCTAATTTAGTTTCACATGATTACTGAAACCATATGAATAATGCATTGAGAAAAGGCTGACTTTTTAGAGTAATGTGGGGTTCTGAGCTAATTAGGTTTGTTTTATTCTACAGACAAATTTAGTCCTAGTCACAAAATTTCAAAGCTGTACATGTCTTATTAAAGAATCTGTGAATGTCGAAAGTTGAATTGAAAGGCTTGTTTGAAAAAAATGTGTTAAATTAATTAACATTTCAAAGGGCTGTATTTTCAAAACTATTAGACATACAGACCTAATATTTGGGATGTCTTCAAAGGTTTGGTACATAATCACCTGTGATTTTTTACGTTTTTTTGCAGGGGAGAGAAGAGGGTGACTTCGCATATAATCCTCAGACTAGATGATTTGATATGGAATGACTCACCTATTTTCTTTTAACCAGAGGAGAGTCCCAAGATACTAACAGTCATAACAAAATGTAGGAGATGATTTTCATGATACAAGCCAAATCATTGTGTTTTGTCCAGTGGCAGAAACAAATTACAAAATGAACTGCTGAGTGCCATGAATCTTTCAGTGATGCAGGCATCGTCAAGTAACTGGGCTACAAATGCCTGAGAAATAGTCCAAATGAATGACTTTGTGGTTTGAGGGGCAGATTTGTGAGCCATTCTGTTGATTGCAATGTGCCCTGGGGCTCATTCCACCACAATGTCACCTCTGGTATGCCTGCAGAGCTCATGGGAGGTGTTTGGGAATGATACTGCTCCTGCAAAGGTACAGCTGGAAGTGTTTAGCACACTGGAACTCTCTTTAAGGAATGCATGAGTGTAGAGCTATTATGCTTTATTTTTCAGATTTTTTTTATCCAAAGCATCATACAGTTTAAAATTATATTAATTTATGGAGCTGTTTAATTTAATTAAGCAAATTAGATTAAGTACCTTGCAGAAGATCAAGCCTTTTTGGATTCAAACCTGAAACCCTTTTTCTTATTGCTTTACATAATGCAGTCCAGTTCATGATATACACTGCTCAAAAAAATTAAAGGAACACTTTTTAGTCGGAGTATAGCATCAAGTCAGTAAAATATCTGGGATACTGATCTGGTCAGTTAAGTAGCAGAGGGGGTTGTTAATCAGT
>JABFEA020000038.1:532480-547645 GCA_019775915.2 Cyphomyrus plagiostoma
CATCTACATTTTCATCTTTACACTTGTATGGAAATAATATGAGAACTAACTACCTAACTAAACAAACAAACAAACAAACAATCTTAAATTATACACAATGACAGCCCTGTAAGCCTGAATTTCTGTATGTGGGATAGTGTCAAAGATAGACATCACTCCCAAAGGAGCTGTTCCTTTATGACCTGAAAATGATACAGCATGTTAAGAATGTATTCAAAATGTAGGCCAAAAGAACCATCAGGCAGGTCTGTGAGTGTACCCATCGTTGTCGAGCTTTACGTAATGCTTAATTGAACAGCACACTAGTTATCTGACAAGGATTTCTGTTAAAAAGTAACTTTCTTAGCAGACATTTCAGCCCAAAAATGTAGGTTTCAGGAACAGATTTTCAGTTTAACCCAACAACCCTACATTTGCCCATCTAGTTTATTCATGCTGTATATTGGCACAAAATGCACTAGCAAACTAACATCAGAAAGCTGCTATAGATAACCAAGACCAAATAAGTGGTAAAAATCACCCCAATATGCAACCACGATGACACTAATCTGAGTCTGCAATCCCAATTAAATAACCCAAACCAAAACACCAAGATCAGTGGAAACTGAGTTTATTTTAATTTACATTGTTAAAAACCATGTATAAAATGTCCTTCTTCAGAACAAAAGCACGTCATGTCTTTCATAAATCATTTTTTGTTGAGAATTCACTATNNNTAAATATAAAAATTACCAGTAGATTTGAAATCATCAGCAAGACTATCATGCAAACAAATAAAAAAATGCATGGGGATTGTGTCTAGTAGTAGGTCTCCCTCTCCACCCAACCTAAAACAAAGAATAACCATTAGCCCTGAGTTAACTATTTGAGCAGCTACCACAAATGTATCAGTACTTTAAAGTAACAGTACTAACAAACGATGAAAGTGCTTTTATACATTACAAAGGGTTATGAATCAACCACAGGATAAAAATGGGAAAATCAAATGTCTTATCTTACCCCCTGGGCTGCGTCGAAGAATAAGTTTCCTGATTTCATCATAAATAAAAATGAGGAGTGAGTAAGGGAAAGCACAGAACCACCAGTTTGGTCTGAGGAAAGAATAAATGTGAGATCAGTTTAAGCAGACTACTCTCCACAAAAGGCTTCGAAGAAGAGCATATGTCATGATATATCATAACAGCTGTAAGAGTGGTAGCGAAATTTAAATAACAGATGCCAAATACACCATGGAATTGTGAGAAACAAGAATCCATGGAGCATTTATTTAAGAATCAGGACACCATGATTCATCGTTTACAGGTGACATCATAAACTTACTTGAGAGGGTACATTCTGAGGGCAACATCCATTCCTGGGCAATAAGACAGGAAAGCAGCAAGAGCAGTTTCTTCAAAGAGTCCAAAGATGAGGATCTTGTTCCTTTGAAAAGGAGTAATTAATTAAGTAAAACACCAACAATCTTTCTGGTACAAATGAACGTCAACAGACCCACTAGTGCTTCCTGTCTTATGCACATACTTCATTCCTTGCTGGAAGACAGAGTTCCTCCTGGTCTTACAGATGATTAAGTCAGCCCACTGTACAATCACAATGCTAGTGAAGAAAGCTGTGTGGCAGGTGAACTCTACAATCTTTCTCTGCTCATATGTCTGAAGGAGAGGAGGAGGAGGAAATCAGAAACAGATCAAACACCAAGCCTACACATTGGGGGCTTATTACATCACATGCACTCACCCACTGCTGGCCATAACTGTCCTCAAGATCATTGACATATTTGTCATCCCAACGAACACGGATACCAAGCAGTGTAGAGGGCAGGAAGCCATTCTCAGCCAGGATTACAAAGTAGGTGAAGAATCCTGCAAGAGCCTGAATCATACCTGAGTTGGGGGCAGATGATCAAAATTTGATGGTTAATTCTTACCGACTTCACCATTTGATTTTCAGTTGCCTGGAAATGTGCACTCAAGCTATTTGTTTTCTCCTGAAAGATGTGTCAATAAGTGTTGGCTTGTAGTAAGAAAATGTCAGGGTGAGCCAAGCCATGAAGCAGACAGCGCTAGGGGTGGGCGATATGACCTCAAATTATTATCACAGTATTTTTCACTTTTTGGACGGTGACACTATTATATCACTGTTACTTTTGGGAGGAGTAGTATATTAAATACACATTAAAATAGTTAGACGGTTTTATTTCAAAAAGACATAAAATGTGTCAGAGGTAATGTTTTGTCATATTTGTTTTAAAATTGGCAGAGACAAGCTGCTTCAGCCGAAAACAGTGCATTTTACAGATATCTAGCGTGAGCCTGAGTTTGAAAGCCCGAGTATCAGGCCAGATCCGTGAGAATAGGCAACCCTGAAAAAAGTTTTTTGTTTCACGAGTTGATTTGTATAAAAATAACATTACCTTTTTTTAACAACTGTATAAAATAATCTTTGACTAACATGAAATCACCAATTATCTACAACCATTTATCCAGCATTTTATAAAATACTGCTTTGAAAATTTTTCAGCTGTACGATTTCAGGACAGAGCAGCCGTTCTATTAGGAACATTATGGCTTCTTGCTAGATTCACTACTGTTACCACAAATGACACATTAGCACAAACAAAAAGGCTGCATAAACCAAATTGTGTCTTGCTTGGAGTTAAAGGAGTTTGACATTCGTTGATATGGGAAACTAGCGGTTCTAGTATTAACTGGGAAGCTGTGCCGTGTATCACAAACCTTGTATGAAGACAGCGGCACATATATATGCTGATTTGGTGAATATGTTTTATTTTATTTTGCTACTATACAACCAGGTTTTGTTTAATGTGTATAATTACACAAAATATGTTTATTTTGAATTTGTTAATTTGCTATTGCAACACTTTGTCGGAGTGTGTTTAATAGAAAATTGACAACGTAGATAAACCAGCTACATATACTATTTAACGACAAGTATTTAGATGAAGCTTTGAAGAAAATAAAATGTTATATTTTTATAAATATGCTGTTGTGTAATTAAAATCCTCAATTTTCACTGTGTTAACGGTATAGTGTAAATCCATACAATGGCAGAAAATCACCAGTGTACTACCCACCCCTAGACAGGGCTATCTAACCGATACTGCCATCCTTCTGCAAATAATGGGATAAGATGAGTTAAAGTGTGAGAGCTGAAGATGAAACAGAGGACTTGCTCCCCAGACTTGCATTATTTATTAATCTGTCATTTACTTCTAATAAATGAATTTTTCAATCTTAACAGAAATCCCTCTCTTTGTCAATAAATAATTCAGTTGTTTATGAAAACTGACAACAGGTATCTAGAAGACCAGAGAAGATGCTACTGCGACCAGAAGTACTATATATGCTTAGCATATGTCTCCTTTAAAGTAAAACCCCCAAGACAGTTCTGAAATAAGTCCCAATTCTAGCATGGTGCTTATCACCAGAGATTGTATTTGTGGGCCATGGAAAAAGACCATAATAAAGAGACTTCTGTAGACACTCAGACCACAGAAGCCACAGAATGCATAGGTTCTAGTCCAAAATGATGGACTTGGTGAACCCAAGATCTTACCTATCTGACCATAGGCTATGCTGATGAGCCTCTCGTTCACCAGCTTGTCTGTTTTGGGATTCCTTGGCTGCCTCTTCATGATGTCACTCTCAGCAGCTTCGTAAGCCAGGGAGATAGCAGGAACCTGCCAGTTTAAAAAGAGGATATTAGTGATAAGGAACTTGATCTACTTAGCAAGGCCATTTTCTTTACTGACCATGTCAGTGCCCAAGTCAATACAGAGGATTGTGACTGTTCCCAGGGGCAGAGGGATGTTGGCAATAATAAAGAGCAGGAAGGGTGTAATCTCAGGAATATTGCTGGTCAAAGTGTAGGCAATGGATTTCTTCAGATTGTCAAAGATCAGACGGCCTAGAGGAAAAAGACAACATAGTCAGTGACAGAGAGGTCATACATAATTTGGGGGAAATGCAGGCTGGGCTCTTTTATTTGAACTTGTTTTACCTTCTTCAACCCCAGTGACGATGGAGGCAAAGTTGTCATCCAGAAGGATCATATCAGCGGCCTGCTTGGAGACATCAGATCCTGCAATGCCCATAGCCACGCCAATATCGGCCTTCTTCAAGGCGGGGGAATCATTGACACCATCGCCCGTCACAGCTACAATGGCACCCTGTAGGTTCACATCACATTGAAGTTCATTCAAGGTACTACTGAAACTGGAGAGATGGACCCAACCCAACTGCTATAGGTCCATGGTTTTGTTTAGGTCAGTCTGATCTCTCAGGCAAACCCTCAAACATAACTTGACCAATAAAGGCAAAAGCTGTAAAATACTGAACAATGTTATTATGGTATCTTTTACCTGTCGCTGGCAACCCTCCACAATAATGAGCTTCTGCTGTGGTGATGTTCTAGCAAAAACAATTTCTGTGTGATGCCTCAGGATATCATCCAGCTGCTCCGAGGTCAAATCTTTCAGGTCACCACCATGGACCACACAAGCTTTAGCATCTCTACATAAACAATAGTGATATTTCATTGTCATTTCATAACTATTTAAATAAACCACAGGGAAGTCATATTATAGACAATGTAGTAATTCCACATATATTAAATAAGTATACAACACTCATTAACCATAAAATACAACTATTTTACCTGGGATTGACCTCATGAATAGGGATGTTCAGCCGGGCAGCAATGTCCTCCACAGTCTCATTGCCCTCTGAGATGATGCCCACACCCTTAGCAATGGCCTTAGCTGTGATTGGATGATCACCAGTAACCATGATCACCTAAATCCAGAGAGAAATATTAATTATAAAATGCCAGAAATGTTAAAGTAGGTAAATTTTTCAAAGATAAGACTGAGAACTTGACAGACATACTTTGATTCCAGCACTCCGGCACTTGCCTACAGCATCAGGCACTGCAGCACGGGGAGGGTCAATCATTGACATGAGACCAACAAAGCACAGATTTTCAGTGGGAAAGTTCACATCATCGGTATCAAACTGGAAGCCCTCAGCAAATTGGTCATCCGGAAGGAAGAAATGGCAGAATCCTACAAGAAAGCAACCCCAACTTAAGCACAATTTATCCATTACTTTGCTTATTTTTTTTAGCAAGATGAAAACTGCTTATAAAAGTATACATTTATTCAGTATTTGCTAAACAATATCAAAGAGCATATTTGTGATTTAAACATGTAACATGTAAACTGTTGGATCAAACCATGCAAGACACTGGGGCACTAATTGAAAAACATCCTCAGGGGCACTGTACCCAGCACTCTCTCTCCCAGGCCTCCCAGCTCCAGATAGGCATTTTGAAAGGCATCCTTCATCTCATCATCCAGGGGCTGCTCCTTGCCCTGGATCAAGATGGTGGAACAGCGGTCCAGGATCCTCTCTGGTGCTCCCTTCATGACCAGCAAGTGCTTTGACTCAGAGGTGTTAGGGTTCTTGTGAATGGAAAGCTGCAAGGATGACAGGCTGGTATGTTAAAGAAGTTTGCACTGAAAGTAACTTGGGTCATTATAGTACAATTACAAGGTAAGATTTTCTTACCTGGTATTTGTTAGTGGAATTGAAAGGAATCTCTGCAATCTTGGGATACTTATCCCTCATGTCCTTCACAGAGCCACAGCACAGTTCAATGCATTTCAGCAGGGCAGACTCTGAGGCATCCCCTGCAACATCCCTCTAAGGAAAACAGGAACTTTTCAGATGACACCTCACACTAACTGGATGGGCCGACCTATCAGCAACCTATAATATCCACAGATCATTTTGTATGATTCCAAATAATTCTAAGGAGAAAAATCTCATTTCATAATTTCATTATGTGCTGGTCAAAATATTGTCTGTTGGCTATAGTATAGTAAGAATTGTATGATGTGCAAATAAGGCATAAGAATTCAACTGTGATAAAGAAGGATAATATATGATAAGGGAGGTTTGTTTAAAGACTGTACCGATTGTTGAAGGATTGTACCGAATCAGCTGGACTCTTAAACACAATATCAGGCACAGTGCCAGTTTAGCCTGTATCATGTGACTTATAGTACACATCCCAATGACAAGCTATTACAAGAAACATCACAAAAAAAATAAAAAAAATACTGTTTCAGAGGTAACTGAAATCCTGCACTTTTCCTCAGAGAATATGCTCAAATAGCCAAAATTTGGGAAATTGCTGTGCTTAGCCAGTACACCCAAGTATCACTTGCACTTTAGATTTTTACAAATTTATTTTTATTTTTAATTTCACAGAATGTCCTCTTTAGTGTACAACAGGAATAAATATATTTCCTTACATCAATGAAAAGATAGATGCAAAAATAAAATGTCCATTACAATGGACATAAATGAATGTGAAATGAGGTGGGGTCTCAGGAAGATAAAGATGCATCTTAAAGATAGAGCCATTACCCTTTACACACAACCCGGTAATGTGTGGGAAAAACTAGTTTTATGGAACAAAAACTAAAATGGAATGAGAACTCACCTTGAGGATGGGGACATTTTCCTGACTAGCCAAGAAGACGGCACGATTGCAGAGGCCTGCAACTCTGGCTAGAGCAGCCCAAGTGGCAGAGCTCCTATCAAAGGAGGTGCCGCTCTGGTTCTCCGTGGTGTCAGCCTCGTGGATCTGGTTGTCAAACCACATGTGAGCCACAGTCATGCGGTTCTGTGTTAAGGTGCCTGTCTTGTCAGAGCAGATAGTGGAGGTAGAGCCCAGGGTCTCCACAGCCTCCAGATTTTTCACTAGGCAGTTCTTCTTAGCCATGCGTTTGGCAGTTAGGGTCAGGCACACCTGGAAGACGGAAGCAATACGATGAGTAAAGCAGGTGAATATGTCTACAAAATGCTTAGATTTTTCCCTCTGCTAATCTTTACAGTTTAGTATAATTACAAGGGTTGACCCCAACACTCACAGTTACAGTGGCCAGAAGCCCCTCAGGCACATTAGCCACAATGATTCCGATGAGGAAGATGACAGCTTCCAGCCATGAGTAACCAAGAATTAGGGATAGGATGAAGAAGGTCACACCCAGGAAGACAGCCACACCCGTGATGATGTGAATGAAATGCTCAATTTCAATGGAGATTGGGGTACGTCCAACTTCTAGACCAGAGGCAAGGGTAGCAATGCGGCCCATCACAGTACGGTCCCCAGTGTTGATAACAATACCACGGGCAGTGCCTAGGAAAAAGTTGCACGTGCTTAATGATCTTTTGCACCTCAAAAAAAAAAAAAAGCAAAAACATGCCCGTTATTGCAGAAAATTCTTTCAGTAACTGGATACTAGGTTATATGCATGATAGATCAAGTGGCCTACCTTCTACACAGTTGGTGGAGAAGAATGCAATATTTCTCGTCTCAAGAGGATTGTCATTGGAGAAGTCCGGAGACCGAGTCTGAGGCTCAGATTCACCAGTGAGGGATGAGTTGTCCACCTGAACAAGGACAAGAATAATCACTTTGTCTAGAAACACACTTACTTATACCTGCTAGAACATAAAGACAGAAAAATGTTACCAACTTGCCTTGCATCCATGAGCAGAAATAATGCGCAAGTCAGCGGGGATTCTGTCTCCTCCTTTCACTTCCACCAGGTCTCCAACCACCACATCCTCAGCATTGATGCTCTTCTTCTCACCGTCACGGATCACCAAGGCTTGCTAGAAGACAACATGCACAGTTGAGTTTGCCTTCACAGATTTTATATTATAGCATATATATTATATAATATTTTGAGTCACACACACAGTGGTACCTCAAAACTCAAACTTAATGTGTACATGACTCTGGATCGAATCCTAAAAAGTTCAAGATCTGATCGAATTTCCCCCTTAAGAAATAATGGAAAACCAATTAATTGGTTCCCAGCCCCAAAAAATTACACCTAAATGATTTTTTTTAGCATTTACACACAAAATGAACCAGATAAAACAAGAGGAGCATATACTGTACTAAACAGATCTAAGCAAATTTATCAAAACAGTAATTTGTAAAGTAAGAAAAATGTATTCAAACAATGTGTAAACTTTTTAAAAAAAAAAAAAAATGTGTCCTGCCTCGATTGTCCGCTCCTTCCATGTGCCACGCCCCCTCGTTAACCCCATGTGGATTCCCCCTGTGATCAGCTGTTTCTGGTTGTTTTCATTAGCCCTCTGTATTTCATCCGCGTTTCAGTTTGTTTCCCCAATCCGGTCATTGTATGGTCCATCTGCGTTTTGCCTGCCTTGCCCGTAATTACACCCCGTGCCCGCCAATACCCTGACATCTGAGCCTTTGTTTCCGTTCTGTCCCCACTCAACATGACAATATTATTATAATTAAATGTGTTAATTGTTTATTATTAAATATTGAAATAGTGAATAAGAAATCTTTATTTTTAAATGTATTTTACTATATTATAATAATCACTGTTACTGTCTATCATTGTCTAAATGTATTTTTACTGCCTAAATATTTGTATTCAAGATAGTGTAAACATGCACAATGTTTACTTCTGAGATACAGATTGAGCTCTAGGTAATTTTTTTTCAAACTTGTTGGTTCGACTTAAGAAATTCAAGTTCTGAGTTTGAGAACTGAGGTACCACTGTAAATACACATGTACACACACACACACACACACACAAAATATATATAATAATCAACAAGATGATACCTGGGGGACCAGGTTCTTGAAAGAGTCCATGATCTTTGAGCTCTTTGCCTCTTGGTAGTAGGAGAAGCAGCCAGTGATGATGACGACAGCAGAAAGCACAACTCCAAGGTACAACTGCATGGAATAAGGATGGTTTTTAATTCAAATCTCACAACCAAAATAATATACAGAAGGGATGCACCGATCCAATACCTATATCAGATATCGTTCCATTAATGGCTTAAATAGATGTATCGGATATCAGTAGCATTGGTCTGATCTATGGGACCAATCTATTTGATTAGATTGTGAAGTTTTTCTGAATTCATACAGGTGCAGAAGCTGTGTCAAGTGCACACAAACTCCATTATGCATCAGCAGCACGCAATTACAACAGGACATTTTTTTAAGAAAAGCTACAAGAACAGCTAACAGTATGGAGGGAGCTAACAACAAAATGTAATCCGCGTGGATGTATTTCATGCTTGTTACGCCAACAAGTACCACAGCTGTTTACAATATCAGCAATGTCGATGTTTCGTGGGGAGGCAGCAGCACTGCAAAGTACAATATGACCAACTTAATAAAGCATGTCAGGAGCATCATGCTAAAGAATGTGAGGAGTTGAACAGAACAAAAATTGGGGACTGTTCGAAGCAGTTAACTTTACAAGCCGCATTGCATAGATATGAGAAACTCCCCAGCAATAGTGTAAAAGCAACAAATATAATAAACTCGAATTGATTGTTCTGGATGAGCAACCCTTCGCAGTTGTAGCAAATGAGGGATTCCGCTGCCTGGTTGAACACTTTGAACCACAGTACAGTTTGCCATTACGGAAATATTTTACTTCACCACTGATATCCGGAATTCTAATTTCTGTTACTTTACTGTTACCAGGTTGTTAGTATTATGTTAAATAGTACATAATTCAGCGTATACATATTTGTGTGTGTATTTTTTACATTGTCTACCAAAAAGAGGTATTTAAGCCTACTGCCTTGCAGGACAGGTTTTGGAAAACCAAACGCTAGGGTGTTAACACGGCACCTGAATGGGCGAAGCACCTTCCAGAGGTAGGTGACCAGCCAGGACAGAAGAGTTCCGGGTCAAATTTAATGTCTACATGTTTGCGACCAGGGCGAGCCACCCAGTGGAGGTGATTAGCTGTGGTCAAAGCTTGGAGAGGAGATGGGCACTACCAGGCAAAAATTGCCCAAGATACACCCGTGATGCACAAAATCAACTATTCCATACCGGATCGGTCATTGCCCGGCACAAGGACTGCATTTCCCGGTTCACACGAGGGTGGAGGCGATAATCATGTTACTGGTGCGCCAAGAAACAACATCCGTGCACCATTGGCACTTGGACCGTGAGAACTTTGAGAGAGACAGGTAAGCTGGAAGAACTGACCTATGAGATGAAGAATGAAGAGATATGAGTGGGACATACTAGGATTATGTGAGGTACGCTGGAAAAGATTTGGAGAGACAACTACTTTAGAAGGCCACAAATCAGAATTAAGTGTAAAAGAAGGCACGCACAAATATGGTGTGGGGTTCGTGGTTCACAAAGACATCATGAACACTGTCATGGGATGTAGACCAGTATCCATCAGAATCATCACCATTCGCCTCAGATTAACCCCCTTCAACATCACAATTGTACAGGCCTACGCCCCAGACTACACTGACAAAGAGGTAGACGACTTCTACAACGAAATGCTAGAAGTGCTGGGCCAGATCCCAAAGAAAGACATAGTTGTACAAGGGGACTGGAACGCTAAGATAGGAGAGAACTCGTACGTGCATTGGAAGGACACCCATGAACGTTATTGCAACCTAGAAATGAATGACAGAGGTCTCAGACTCCTGGAATTTGCTTGACACAATGACCTGAAGCTGGCGAACATTTGGATCTAGGGCTGTGCAATATGGCATAAAATTCATATTTCAGTATAATTTGAACCATAGACGGTATATATTGCGGTATATGATCTGATCTGTAAATTTCAATATAACTGTTTTTGAAAGGGTAACATATGTTCACAACAAAGGCATTGCAGCAGGAAGTTATATAGTAAACTTAAAACATTTCAAAATAGTCCTGAACATAGAATTCTTATTGTGCAAATCTGCTATTAATCGAAAAAATATGAAAAAACATTTAAAGTAATTTCACTGGTTTATCTTATATTAAAAACACAGGTTGGTTTTGTAAATTGTATAGGTAAGCAGAAAACAAGACAGAACTAGACTAGTGTCATAACTCCATCTATATTAGTATGACCATCTCTCCCATAAAGGTCCTGCCAGGCAGAATCCTGCAGGGGTTCGGGTACCCGACAGGTGACCCAGCAAATTTTGTTGAAATGGGTGAAAAATACTACTGTGTCGGATACGGGGTCGGGTCGGATGCAGGAGAGCTAAATTGCGGTTTTCAAAACATCAGATGCCAACAAAAAATGCCCTAGGGCTATATTTTAGTGACAAAATCCCTGCGTTCAAGATGATAAAACGTAAAATCTGTATCAGTTTGTGTCTGCATGTGCATCGGAAATCTCTCCCACTTTCATTTTCAAAAATAGTTGTTTGAAATGGATGCTGAAGTAGTCAGCTGAGGCCATCAACTGTGGCGGATATCCGTTTTTACACAGTAATATAAAGCACCGCACCAAACGCTAGTCTTCGCTTTCACGTAGGAATTCCAATCGGGTAATCAAAGGAAAATGGACAGTGCACGTAGGTACTGTAGCATATAAAACCAAATACTGCGCAGGGTAGCCTAATGTACATTTTATATAATATTAGTTTTAACAACACATTTAATTGTAAGCTGGTAAGGCTGTGTGTGGGCATGGCAATATCAAACATTATTTGAGTTTAGAGGTAGGCTACTACCATTTGTTTTGCTTAATAGGCTGTTATTAAGCAACATTTACATTTGGCTATGCCTTTTCAACTGATGTTTCACATTTGTTGTGCCAATAAACTTATGTCTTTAATTTTTAATCTGACTAATTTTCATTCGGGTGTGGGTTGGGTGTCGGTATTCATTTATAGCGGATCAGATGTGGAATTTTATTTTATTTCTGTCGGATAATGGTTCGGATACGGTTTTAAGTATAACCGTATGGGCGGGTGCAGTTTGTCAAAATCAGACCCATGCAGGACTCTGCAGGTGCAGCAATAATCATATAAACAATTTTCATATAAATAATAAATAATTTATTATGTGACGCGACTTCATAACGTAATTTTTGCAGGCGAGGGGCAGAAATTTCTGCGGTAGGGCAGTATGATCAAAATCTCTCCTGTTGGCCAAATTTATATTGTTTATACCACCCAGTACTATTTGGATGACATAAGAACTCAAGAAGATGGACATGGCACCACTCAGATGGTTACTACCACAGTCAAATAGACTACATTATGGTGAAGAGGTGCTTCCACATGAGTGTGACCACCACTAGGACACGCAGCTTTCCGGGACCTGATATTGGAAATGACCATGAGCTGGTGTTGATGACCTTCCGTCTGTATGAAGAAGGTCAACAAAGAGGGTGGCACATGAATGAAGTTTGACCTCAAGAAACTGAAAGATCCCAAAATAGCAGAAGCTTTCCAAGGAATGATAGGAGGAACATTTGCACCACTCACACTGCTCGATGCAGACAACACAGACATCGAGACACTTACTGAAAACTTCAACATAGCAATGACGGAAACAGCCAAAAAGCTACTGGGCAAACACTGGCCAGTCAGAATCCCCTGGGTAACACCTGACATCCTGAGCCTATGTGACCAACGAAGAGAACTGAAGAGAAAGAAGAATGACACTGAGGGGGCAAAGCAGTACAGAAGTGTGAACCAAGAAATAAAGAACACAAAAAGGGCCAAGGAGACTTGGATTAAGAAGCAATGCAAAGGTATTGAGGAGAGCCTATCAAAGAGTAGCACCAAGAAGGCCTACCAGCTGGTGAAAGATCTGACCAGCACAAACCAGGGAAGAACAACGACCATCCTGGACACAGTCCCTAGTTATCACCCTCCCCAGGAAAGGCAACTTATGACTGTGTCAGAACTACTGCACAATAAGCCTGATGTCACCCTAGCAAAGTCATGTGGAAGATCCTGTTGAACAGATTACAGCCACAAGCAGAGAAGATCATTGCAGAAGAACAGGCAGGCTTCAGATCAGGGTGCATCACAACAGAACAGATCTTTAATCTCAGAATTCTGTGTGAGAAGTATCGAACAACACTAACAAGACCTCTATCATGTCTTTGTGGATTTTAAAAAGGTATTCGAGTGTGGCATGCAGCCCTTTGGTCAACCATTAAACCGTACAACATCAACGCCAACCTAACCAAAGTCATCGAAAACCTTTACAACAAGGCATCCAGTGCAGTGTTCTTCAATGGAAACATAGGGACAGTCAGCATTGGAGGTAGGAACATCACCAACCTGAGGTTTGCAGATGATACTGATGGCCCAGCAGGTACAGAAGAACTAGCAGAGCTAGTAGAAACCTCAGCTGCATACGGAATGGAAATAAATGCAGAGAAAACCAAGCAGATGACAAACAACCGCGAAGGCATCAGTTTAGACATCAGTATTAGTGGCGAGAAATTGGAAACTGTCAACAGCTACAAATACCTTGGAGCAATAGTCACCAATGAAGAATCTAAACCCGAAGTACTTGCCAGAATCGCACAGACAACAGCAGAATTGGCAAAGCTGAAACATATCTGGAAATATAGGAATATTACACACAACTCAAATCAGACTGATGCAATCCCTGGTTATCTCAATCTTCCTGTATGCCTGTGAGTCTTGGGACTCTGACAGAGGAACTTGAAAGAAGAATACAATTTACAGAAATGAGCCGTTTCCAAAGATTCTTTGGCATTTCCTACAAAGATCACATCACAAATGAAACAGAGCGAGAATCAGACAGTACACTGGCCCTTACGATGAACTCATTACCATAGCGAAGAAGCAAAAACAGCAGTGGTTCAGGCACATCTCCAGATCATCAGGCCTTGCCAAAACAATTCTCCAAGGAACTGTTCTGGGGGGGAAGAAGAGGAAGACAGAGAAAGAGGTGGGAAGACAACACTAGAGAATGGACAGGAATGACGTGGAGCGATGCGCTGAGAAAGACCGGAAACAGAAGAAAGTGGAGGAAGCTGGTTGTCAAAGCATCAGGTGGTGCCGCCACGGTCTCACAGACTACGGTATAGAAGAAGAAGAAAGCCTAATGTCTAGTTAAATATAATCTCCATCTCCTCTCCAAAGTGTGACATACGTCTTATTAATTAATCACCAGTATAGGATCGGTACTTGGGATCAACTGATACCCAAAGTCCACGCATTGGTATTGGTATCAGAACTGAAAAAGTTGGATCAGTGCATCCCGATTATATACAGGCAATTCACAGAGATGGAAAAGTAAATATGGTTTCCTACATTATCATTGGCAGGCTCCTCTTCCATGGCAGCCTGGATGCCATATGCTAAGAAGCAGAGGACAGCACCAGTCCACAACAGCATGGAGAACCCTCCAAACATCTGCTTACAGAACTTGACCCACTCTGGAGTGGTGGGAGGCGGGGTTAATGCATTAGGACCATCCCGTGCAAAGATTTCTGCTGCATGAACACCTGTCAGTCCCTGAAAGATTAAACAGATCATCCAGTAGTGCACGGCCACAAAAAGCACATAAAGGTGGAATACATTAGACATTTCTGGAAATGAACAGAATCTATAGCGTATTTTAAACAGGAGTTATCTATGCAGTATCAGTTTGCACAACATTATTTTTAAACAATCCCACCAAATGTGACAAAAAAACATACCTAGCAAGTCTAATGGGACCAAGGTGATAAGTGTTGCTAGGCAACAAGTCACAACATTAACTGTCAACTACAACCGCTGTCTGCTTCAGTAGAGTGTATAATACGTTGTACAAAAGTGTACTGACTGGAAGACAAGACTGTACAATTCTGTTTGATCTGGTGCACAATAAAAACTGCATTTATGTGAAGAATTGGAACACAGAGCTATTGTGTGTTGATAAGGAAGTAAATCATGTATACAGCACAAGCCTGACAATAGTGCCTAGCTCAGATGAATGGCTGCCATCTTAAATCACCCTGAATAAAAAGGGCAGCTATTAAAAACAACAACGAAAAAACTCCTGAATATATATATATATACATATATACACATATATATATATATATATACACATATACATATATACATATACATATATACATATATACACATATACACATATACACATATACATACACACACATATACATACACACACATATACATACATATACATATACATACATATACATATACATACATACATATACATATATACATATACATATATACATATACATATATATACATATACATATATATACATATACATATATATACATATACATATATATACATATA
>JABFEA020000038.1:551631-564701 GCA_019775915.2 Cyphomyrus plagiostoma
AGGAAGACTATTCCATACTCTAACTACACGCTGTGTAAAGAAGTGCTTCCTTAAATCCAGTTTGAAATGTCCTCCCGTGAATTTCCACCTATGGCCACGAGTTCTTGTATTAGAACTAATGCTGAAGTAACATTTGGTTGAACAGCATCCAAACCTCTTAGAATCTTATAGACCTGTATCATGTCCACCCTCAGTCTCCTTTGCTTGAGGCTGAACAGATTTCTTCCTGCATTATGGGAACAGTTTGGAGAAGGTGCTTTTCTGTTCCAGCATGACTGTGCTCCAGCGCAGTAAGCACTGTCCATAAAGACATGGTTGGGTGAGCTTGCTGTTGAAGAACTTGACTGGCCCGCACAGAGCCCTCACCCCATCAGTTACGTCTGAGATGAACTAGAACAGAGATTGCAAGGCTTCTTGTCCAATAGTGCCTGACCTCACAAATGCTCTTCTGAATGAATGGGAAAAAAATTCCCACAGAAACACTCCATATTGATGCCCATGAAAGTTCCTGGAGGTATAATGACCAAGTATGTGTATGTATATGTATGTATGCATATACATACACACACACACACACACACACACATTTCTTCCATGCTTACCCAGGGACTTTGCCCTGTTGCCATGGTGATAAAGCCACACCTCTGGCTATCTGAATTGACAGGTCACATGCCCGACCACTCTACAGTTGTTTAAAAATTAGCCCACTAATGAGAAATAAACTAGCACTTTTTTGCCTAGGCATTTGAATGTATTCCATAGCTTTATCAATAACAGCCACAATGTACAAAATCCTAAGGTTGCTATGAAGCCCTGCGATGGGCTGGCCCCCCGTCCAGGGTTGTTCCCTGCCTCGTGCCCGTGGCTTCCGGGATAGGCTCCGGACCCCCCGCGACCCAGTAGGATAAGCGGTTTGGAAAATGGATGGGTGGATGGATGAAGCCAGTGAATGGGAAGTAGAAGCAGCTTTGGTGAAATGGGTGACCACAAGTGACACTGCAGCACACACACCCAAAAGATCATGTGTCACACAAGCTGTTTTTTGGTGCAGGGTTTATTTTACCGGGTTGCTCATGTCTGCTACTAAAAAGAAATGTAATGTGAGTAAACGTTCTGTTGGCAATACATAATTTTGCACTACAGTAATAGGATCAAAAGGGCCTTTCTGCTAAAATGCAGCCAGCAGAAATGAAGGCTAATACGTAGTATAAACATCAAACTGTAGGCCACAAATCATGACAGTTTTACAGCAGAAACCCATCTGCAAAACAAGCTGTGTGTATGTGTGTATATAATATTATATATATATACATATGTATATATATATATTATATACACACACACATAAAATGTATTACTTTATAACATCTGGGGGGAAAAAAAGAAAAATGCTGAAATTTGACAATGAAACTTTTAATTGGCATTTTAGCCTCAAAAAACAAACCGACGCTGTAGCACATTGTGATTATATGCGAGAGGTGTTCTAGTTACATGATGGGCAACAATCTATTTCAACTGTTTTGACGGAGCTCGGCATCAAACATACATTTACAAACTTTTGTGAATAAATATTGTGAAAATACATTTCATGAAATTGTCTTCCTAACTAATAGAATTCTGCATTTTGTAATTTCTAGTAGAACTCCAGCCTATTTGAGTGTTTTCTATCCACTTATTTATAGGCTTATAACAAATTATAAACAATTTGGTAACATTTTAAATGAAGCCCATTTTCATAAATCCTAACAACTGATTATAATTCATTGTAACATTCATAAAGACATGGCCATATTTATAAAAAGGCATAACACATTATAGCTATGTTTCTCATGCATTATGAATGCTCAACGAAGGTCTAATCTTCAATGTATTATGAATACCTTAATAAATGGTCTAATAATAATGCATAATAATGGTCAGGATTAACAATTAAGCATGCTTTGTGCTGCATTATGAAGATATTCATAGTGCATTACAGATAAGACCTTCATACAGCATAACGCATAAAACACGTCTAACATGTCTTTATGAATAGTTAAAGCCGTGTTCATAATACTTTATTAATGTATAATGCTATGTATATAATTAGGTATTCATAAAGAAATATAATGACTACTTTAGGTAAAGCGTTACCAATATTCTTTTCCAGCAAAGTAGTGCGTGGATCATTATGGAGGCAAAAATGCACTTTGTTTTCAGTCTAATGTGATTAATATCGATGTTTTAAGGATTTAATAGAGGCTTAAAATATATGCTTTATTAAGCATAGGATTACTCTGGAATATTTTAGCACACAACACAACTTGGACAACCGGATCAAGCAAGTTCTTTCGATTGCAAAGATGCATGCAATTCATGTCTGTGCATTATACCTATCCAAAGTTACAAGCCTGAGGTTAACAGGTGCACGCATTTTGTAATAGTTGGGTTCTAAGGGTTAAACATATGAATATTAAGCCTTTGTTATAAATATTAAGGCATTCTGATGAGTGGTCTTGACTGGCCTTAAAATAAAACCTTGAGTCCTTTATTTCAGAGATCGAGACAAGACAGAGTCAAAATGAAGTTGATTCTGAGAGGAGACCAAGACCGGTCTCGGGTACTACGAGATTATATATATATGGCAATCCTGTGAAAATAATACCTGGAGGCTTTATATATATAAGCCTCCAGGTATTATTTTCACAGGATTGCCAGCATTAAGAAGCAAAAGGCAATTTTAAGAAAAGATAATTACAACATTTTTACAGACATGTTACTCACTCTGGTTTCGGTTTGAGACTTGCTTCCGCAGCCTGGATAATACATTAATTCATTCTATTAATTCGTAATTTCTGATGGTTAAACGACATTGACAAATACAGTATCTCGAATGTCTGAGTTAACTTGATTCGCTTATTTTTAGTTTCATGCAAGACATCACTATCTCCCAACTGCTCTGAAACAACACGTGTAATAAAGCATCCCATATTATAAATACCTGACGAAGTTACAGGGCGATAACGTGGGTTTGCCCCAGATAGTTGCAGTTACACTGGCATTGCAGCAGCGGCGTGTTGCAGTTCAACATATCTTTTGAGATCTAACTTTATTCATTATACAAAGCAGAAGTACTTTGACTACGAAATGCAGTTGGACATCTAATTCGAAAGGGCAAAATAAAATTGAAGTGCTGGAAGGAGCTGCACATTATTATCATTGTAAAATGTCCAGGTTTGTGGTAAATGTCCTTAGGTCCCTAAATGTAATATTTTGTTCTGTCTCGATCTACCTTGTACAGTTCAGAATTACTCTTCTTGGATTTTTCGCTATCGTCCTATGCAAACATAAACGCTTGATTTGCACATTCTATGAACATGTAGCTCATTTGCCTTGATCACTGTCTGTGCACAACAACTGGGCAAGATCACAGGCTCATGCACGTACGCAGATTTAGATAATTTCGATAGTCCCAAGGGGAACTTTGCGTAAACCAGGTTAGAGAAATTCGAATATTGTCCGTACATATTTTTCTTTAAGATTAAGTTTAATAAATGAATGCTTCAATAGAACGCGTAAGCTGAACGCGTTACAGTCAGAAGAGGCTGGCCTCTTAACACAATTTATTGTGCGAACCGGAATTTATAATGTACAGGGAACAGTAATATTCTCAACGTCTTTCCTCGCACTTCAAAAACAGGGCAGATTATTTGAACCCTTCTGACACTAATAATGCTTTAATGTAGGCATATGTGACTTTTACTTCCCTTATATCACGTTGCATCTTAATGTCAGATGACGGTATTCTCTCATTTGAAGATTAACATTTACATTTTTGACCTAAATTGCCTTCGATCCCTGAAAACATACGGAGTCACGGGATCGGTTTCCCACTCAGTATCATAATGACGAGTCATGCGTTTTTGCACTTACGGCTACACACCGCTGATTTCGAAACTCTCCGGAAAACCATGCCACTATTATACATCTTCAACAGGAAGCGCTTGATTAAACGTTTTTTCCTCCCTCGATAAACGATACTTATTGATAAAGCTAGTTACCCTGTACATGAGGAAATGTTCAACGTGAACAAAGCACAACCCGATGTCATACCAAGATCAGGTTTGTGTTGCATAATGCGGAAGTTAAATGGATACTAATGCATAATTGCAGGCCTTCCTGAAAACTAGCTAACTAGATTTTATCCAGAAACAGTGGTTTTACAAATACGAACTGCATTCCCACCTTTAGAAACACCTGTTGCAGCAACATCTGTAGTTCTGGTTCCCACAGTTAAAGAAACTGACACACGACAGATACCAAACAATCAAAAACGAGAAAATGTGGTACTTTTTACTGCAGAAATATTACTTTAAAAGAAAACAAGGGGTCTAAGAATATCACTTACTCCAAATCCCATTTTCCGGCTTTGTGTAAATCTTCAAAAATATCTAAATCCCACTGACTTAAGATATAATTAAATTAAAATCGCATGTACTGCCTCTAACTGAGACCCATTCACACGTGTCACACTAAAAAACCCCCTTGTCTTAAGGCGCGATTCAAAAGCTTTTATACCAGGTTCCTCCTCCGGTGACGTGTGCTCTATTTGCCATGGTAACAGAAAAAAAAAGGCGGAGTCTGCAGTTCGGTTCAGTCTATTGACCCAGGCTTCACAATGAAGCCATGTGTTAGATTTTTGCCTTTTATGCAACAAGGGGTGAGTCAAGAATGATGGTTCTCCTTGCCGCATGAGTGTGATAACATGCATTATATTACATGAGTAATTTATGCTTTAGTATAAAAATTAATAATTTTAATCAAATTTTAAAGTGTGGGTTTATGCGCATTTCCACTGAAAAAAAATATTAATCAACTTAGGGTTTAACATTATTTTAACAAACTATTACAGGACGTTCTTTTCTTTTCCTTTCTTTTCTTTTCTAAATAGTATATTCATTATCTTTAAACCCAGACATCCCCCACCCAAGTAATGGCAATATGTAATATTTTACAAACTTAATGAACAGATAGGATTGCCGCAACATGTCTCCTGAAACATCTTTAAAGTTACACCCCTTTAAAATTATACATGATGAAACTGATTAAATAGGTGTACATCCATAAAATAATTTTCCTATTGCAATAATCTGTTTCACCTTGACCACATGAACGAAAGGTGATCTAACATTTTTTTTTTTTTACTAATAAATAATTAACTGTTTAAGTTAGTACCGAACTATAACCCTATCTCCAAGGTCTCATTTATTAAAATGCATTTTATTACCATGCTGGTGTCTGCAGTATTGATACTGTTCACACTTAGGAATATCTTCCCTTTTTATATTTCTCTTTTTATATTTTGTAATTTTAGGGTTATGCATGAAAAGTTATTAGCAATGTGTGCTTTATGATAGTGATCTTTGTCTGATCCACTCATAAGTAAAGGTGTAACTGTAAAGCTGGTTACTTTTTAACTTATTTTCATTTTTGATGTTTCACCAATTTTTTTTTTTGTAGTTTTTTTTAAAGAGTGTCTCAAGGAAAATTTCAGCCAGTTACAAGCAATGCTTAATCTCTGACCTCTACACAAAAATGTGGCAATCACTGGTCCACACGGTAAGTATAAAATGTATACAATTTTTTCTTGTAAGAGTTTTCATTGTTGGCTTGTATGGCCAACAAAAACCAGAGATTACCTGAAAGCTCTTTGAAATTATTTACTTTTAAAAAATATAATTTATTTTCTGACAGCTTTGTCTTAGAGAGCAGCAAAAAATATAGGCCTAATATTAAAAGTTAGAATGAAAGAGACAGAGGGCTACAGAGTTGTGAAGAAAACACATGTTTAGGACCATTTGATTTCCAAAACCCTGAGCCATACTAGCTTTGTGAAGAGATTAAGAAAAATTGTGCAAAAAATTAAGAACGGTGAGTTGAAGGCCAGTTCTTGAAGATTACATGTGAGTCAGAGGTCCAAAAGTATGATAAAAATCATCTGAATGCTATTGCTCTGATGAAATCTGAAGAACCATTTTGGTCATAAACACCTGGCCAAGGGTAGTCACCTTGGTAAAACTCTCAGTGTTTGAGTTTGACTTTTGTTCTTCTTCCACTCAATTTTCCAACAGATTGAAGAGTCACCAGTTCTTATCTGGAATGTAAGACTAACAATATCACTCTTTTTGTAAGCGGAGCCTAGAATTTTGTTGGAAACTATCATGATATGTCTGCCTTGGATTAAAGTACAGTACTGTACGGCTGGGTTTCCTTATATGTTTAGCGCCATCTGCTGGGACACATGTAGCACATTATTAAATATATGCTTTATATTTTTTGCCGGTACTGAATAGTATGCCCAGATTCCCTGCAGTATAATGTTTACACATCTCTTTGTTATAATATTTATATTTTTTATTCACATTTTTATGATTGACTGGGTAGTCAATCATGGGTCAGCAAGGGATGAGTCAAGAATGATGGTTCTCCTTGCAAGATAAGTGTGATAACAGGCATTATATTACATTCATAATTGCTAAGTCAGCAGACAGCATCAAAATGAGAGAGGTACAAAAATATGCAAGCAGGCACATTAAGTACGCTGTACATTGTGCATTGAGAGGTAAGTAGTGTAACAATGGTACACAGTGTCCTGAAGCACACAAAGACTCTCTGTCTGGCTGAACAGGAATGGCGGTTACTCTCTTAGCATGTGTGTGGGGGCACCACCCTCTGTCTGGAGAGTATTTCATTTTTTACCATGAACAATTTATGACCCCATTGTTTCTGACAAAAGAAAGATATAGTGTTGAAGTTTGAGTAGGAAGTGACATTAGGTGGGGTGGAAGGGGGTGAGCAAATGGAAACAGTCGTAACTTGCAGCTATTGTCTCCTGTGCTGAACAGAACATAGGATAATGGTAACAATAAAGCTTTAGATCTGAACTTATAATGCTTCATCAGATACTACTTTTTCATTTTAAAGGGAGGAAAAACTACAATGTTAACCGACTCTTCTTTATCCCGCTTTATCATTCTTCCTGTCCTTGAGAGTGATGTTGAATGTCAAAAGTCTAACTGTTTGAAGGGAATTTCTATGGTGTATTCTGCATTGATACAAAAACTGAGTAAATAGATTTTCATAAGGTAATCAACCTACAATACATTAAATGTTTTGTTTTTATTTATTTATTGTTATGCTTATTTATTTTTAATCTGACCAAATATGGAAGCTGCGTGGAAGTATATGGAATGTGCCACTTTTGGAAGTTCTGCTTGACATGGAGAACAACACATCTAGACAGTACAGTCAGATGAAACATCAGAACAAGATGCAGTTAAACATCAAGGAGAATAACAAATGGAGATGACATACAGAACAACATAATCAAATGACAGGGAGGACAACACATCAGTACTACATTCACATTAACACAGACGATACATTGGGGCAATATGTGAAATGACAAGGACAAGGAGAATAACACTCAGAACAATACAGTCAGGGAGGAGGACATATTTTGTTCAGCTGACATAGACAGTGTGGACGTCGACATGTTTTTCACATGCTTTAGCTCCATAATCCTTATAAAATGAAGTATATATCAATACTTACAGGAAAGCTAGTACATAACAATAACAAGCATGATCAAGTTTGATAAGACTGCTGTGTGAACTTCCAGTAAAATTAAAAGCCGAATGTTGCAATCTGTTAGATATTTCATCACCTTCTATCATCTGTTAATGTAACTCCAACATAAACCTAAATTAATTCCATTTCTCACATGCATCTGTATTCTGGCTTTTTTCACTTTTTTAAAAAAAGTTGACATCTGACACTTACCACAAAACTTTAAAATACAGACAGTAAGGCACAGGACATCCTGTAATGGGAAGCTAAACTTACTTAGGACAGCATAATACTAACTTGGAGTGGCAGTTACTGTGTTGCTAAAGCTATGATATTAATTCATATAATGGACAGAAACAAGAAGGCCTCATGATTGAGAATCATTATGAAACTATGGCAACCACATCACTGAGAAATGCAATAAGTCCCTATCCGAAATGCATAGTTTGAGTAGAGAAAACTACAAATTTTTCTTGTTTGTGTGAAAATCATGATGTATACACACATTTTTATTTACCCTACTGCCAGTATCTTATTGAAAGTTAGGACTGATCTGCAAAGTGTTTCAGCTTCACAGGAGGTTTTTGAAGCCACCCGGATCCAATAGTCTATCCAGCACAAACCACAAACAAACTCTCACTATGGGCAGCCTACAGCTTTTCTGCTTGGGGAAAAACCCTCACTATATAGACGTAGTTATTTTTCAGTACTATGTCACATATCCCCGCTTAACAAGAATGTGGTTTCTTTCTGTGTGTAGACATTTCTTGGATTTTACCTCCCAAATGAATTGGGACATATTTGTAGGAAAGATTATTTTAGAAAAAAGCAAGATAAATTCTCAATATAAATATAAAGATTAATATATATATCTTTTTTCATTAGGCACTTACTTCACCAGTGTCCTTGCTAGCATATCTGTTTTGTCCCTTATTGTGTACATTTCTGCTGTTCCAGTTTCACAGATATCTTTCCAGAGAGGCATTAGCCATTTACATTATGATATTCAGGAAGAGCAAATTTTATCCCGGTCTTAAGATTTTGTTCAGGGCTGTATATTGACACTTCCATGTCTCACTCTAGCCAGTGTAGGGAAGCAGTTAAAACGGGATGCTGGGCTACATTATGTGGAGTTTAAATAATGGGAGGCAATGCTAAGATTTATATAATTCCCATGTCAGACCTCATTTTTAATACTGTGTCCAGGTTTGGTCATCTTACCACAAAAAGGTAGTAGTAGCTCAAGTAGTTGTTTTAGAAATGTTCCATAGCAGGGCTACAAGAATGATTCCAGGCCCCAGGGGGGATGCCTTACGAACAGAGGTTGGCAGACCTTCATTTGTTTATTTACAAATCGTGAGGGAACACTTTAGTTTGGATCTGAAAAAGAACTACTTCTCACAGCATGTAATTAGAATATGGAATAGTCTGCTCGAAGGGGTAGTGCAACCTAAAACCCAAGATTCCTTCTAATCTGAATTTGACAAGATCCTGCCAACTTTAAATTATTAGTTTAATTCCCTCCAAGTCTGCTCGATGGGCCAAATGGCCTCCTGTTTGTAGCTTTCTTATCTTTTTATGTGCACCACTGAGACACTCAGGACAAGGACAAAGGTGAGTATTGACATCAGCTTATGGGAAATGTTTTTTTTTTGTTTGAGGTGAGTTAAAATTGCAGGGCTATACGCAAAATTACTAAAAACACATTATTGCAGTTTTTCTCTTAAATAACAAAGAGCTACATTGAGTCAGGGTATAGAAATCCCATAATATCAGGTTTGGTGAAGGATGAATGTTTTCATTCTACCCATAAACACTAATTTGAGGTTCACACTGGGGTGCTTTGGTGCTTCCTTTGAGGAAGGTACAAGCGAGACTAGGAGAATCTTGATTAAGTGGATAACAAGAAATGCACCTCTCTTCTCCTTCCTCACAACTAGGAGACATTAGCCCAGGCCCCCCCCCCCCCCACCCACATACATAAAATTGTATTTCTCATCACCCACCTGGACCTACCTTGGACTACGTTTGAGGGAAAATTGAGAAAGTGGAGTTCTGGTTTCTGTTACCAATGGAATAGCTAATCAGGGGTGTTTTTCCCAAAACCATTGTTGCTAACTACATTAGCAATTCGCGTGGTTCGAACTATGTAAGTACGACACGGGTGTTTCCAAAACCATAGTTCGAACTACAGAGGTAACAATACTGCAGACTTATGTAGTACAATGCATTGTTAAATGATGCAGGTGATTCCCAAAACCATAGTTCAAACGAACGTTCTCAAACAGTGTTGTTAAGTTGCGTAGTTCTAACTACAGCTCGCGAGCTGTAAGGTAAATACATCAGAGATGGTGGAAAATGCAGTCTAATGAGGATATAGTCACCGTGTAAGTAAGAAATGTAATAATCTTTAATACTTAATAAGGAATAATTTAGCTCTACAATGTCATATAATGTGAAGATGTCTGAAAATGTACTTTGAAACATAATTGTTGTGTGGGTCTCTGGTCATAAGTACGGTAACTGTTTGTAGTGAGCAATAGGGACAAATCTCAGACTGCAAAGTATTGATTAGCACAGGGGTGGCTAAATTTATCCAAAAAAGGCCGTTAGGCATACAGTTTTCCGCTGCAAAACCGTTCTTAGAGTAGAACGTAGAGGACCAATTGACTGAAGAGTTCAAACTGGGTTTCAGCAACTGATCGAACGGTTATCCAAAAAAAACCTGCAAACACACCGGCCTTTTCTGGATAAGATTGCCCACCCCTGTAGTGGCATATGCAGTTAGTTTGTATTGCTTGGTAAAGGATGTTGTGTACCTTGTGGTCATTGTGCCATATGGTACACTTCGCCATATATAGGGAAAAAATACAAAATAAATAAAAGAAGAAAAAAACAAAATAACAATAAAATAATAAAACCCAAATAATAATAGTAGATCATGATAGAATGAAACATGGGGGAAGTAAATTATACAACTTAAAGGCAAAAAAATGGGGAAACTAATGGGGGGGGGGAGAGAAGGACCAGTGGGGAGAAAGGTGGGGTGGGGGGCATTAGGGGCCAAACATATTTTGTATTAACTGCTGTCGTACTTGTAGGCCTGCAGAGTGCAGTCCATCATTCCTTCGTCAAACATACACATGGCCTTCGTCAGCCGCCTCTGCCAACACCTCATCGTCAGGCAGTTTGCCGTGACAGCCATGTTATGCAGCAGTGCAGTCACCACCACCACAGCACAGCATTTCGAAGAGTGCAGTTGCAGGCCACCAGCAGACTTGATTAGACACCAGAAACACTGCTTGTACACCCCTATGGCTTCTCTCCACGACAGCGTGCGTGCGTGCTGGTATGAGCACTGATATCTGTCCTCTGCCTCTGTCTTGGCTTGCTGGATGGGGGTGAGCAGGTAAGGGCGCAGAGGGTAACCACTGTCTCCACGGAGCCAGCAGCCCCAGACAAATTGGCCAGACAAGGCCAGGCAAAGCCATCTCCCAGCACCTTGTAGAAGCTCCCCGAGGTGTAAAAGCACAGTGTAGCCAAAAGATGGACACTTAGTTGCAAGGCAAAGTTACGCCTAGTGGGCCTGACAAGATGAGGCTGAACAAAATCCAGCATCTCCATTATCTTGGCCCAAGTGAGACGATACTTCCGGATTAATGTGTCATCTGAAAGGACCTCCAGGGGATCAAAAGTGGTGCGTATGACAGAATGCCTATAAACCACCTCACTACATCACCTACACCGGTGGTTCAACACCACCGTTAAAAAAAAAGGAGCAGACTGTTTCACTTAGAAATGCATTTCATAATAGCCAGTGACATGGTGCACCTTGGTTAAATACCTGATCGTGACTGATCATTTTGGAAGAAAAGGTATGACATGAGGGATGGATGTTCAAGGAATACTTACTGTCAGTCCCTCAACATTGTATTAAAGTTTTATATTAAAGCAGCAGCATTCTCATCTTCTCCCAAGCTTATTGTTTCTTCCGTTTGTTAGTTTTTGTGCACAACTCACCGTGAGTCAGACCAATCATCGCTGGAACCATTGTAGTTTGAACTGTGGTAGTTCAAACTAACGTGGTTCAAACTACTGTGGTACGATCGTTTTAGGAAACAGTACCATAGTACGATGCATCGTTAATGCTAACTTCCGTCGTTTTTTTGGGAAACGCACCCCAGTTTATCAGGTATTGTAGGGTGTGTATCCACAAAAATAGGACTTTAGTCAGGAATATTGGCATCCTTTACTGAACTAACTCTCAATAGTACTTATCATTTGCATAAAATGTAATCTTCTCCAAATCCTGTATTCACTTATGGTATTATGTAATAACAGTGTTCATTTCAAATTCCCACATAGCAGACAGGTCTGACCCGGATCTGGCGTCAAGCTGCCACCGCTCGCTGAGTTCTGGCATGGCAAGTGGTATGTCAACCAGATATGGGCCAGGTCTGGGAGTGATGGCATGTTTATATTATGGCATGCCAGATGTGGCCTGATTGTGGCTTGGACTATGTGGCCCAGGCACATAGCAGAAAATGTTTATTATACATGATTTAAGAAGAGCGTATCAAACTGGTACCCCTTCATAGGGCTCAGTACCTGTGAAGTAGCTCCCAGTTTCAAAAAGGTGACCCCTGGTCTTAGTCAATATATGAGAGTATCAGGTTCTCATTTCACTATGTTGTATATGTGAATCTGCAAGATGTCACCTGGGTCTGTTCGAGCATTGGTAATGCTTTGTCCTATACCTGAACCTCATCCGGCCAGTGCTTGAAGTGGGAAAAAATAAGTGCAGGAACTCTAATTTTCCGACATTTGACATTTGTGCGGTGACAAAAAAATCAAGTCTTTAGGATACAATTTCCGGAACTGCGTTCCGGCCCACTTTAAGAACTGCATCCAGCGTAAAACTGTGGCTGAAGGCTCTGCTCTCAATTATGTCATAATCACTGTCTGTTTGGAATATAGCCTATACTAAAGAGCATGAGAAACACAATAAACAGCCAATGGCTGACATACAAAAAGACTCCAAGCACCAGCTGCTGACATAGTACAGTCCCACTGATATGATAATTTTTTTGTTTAACATTGGAAAACCCATCCATCCATCCACCCATTATCCAAACCGCTTATCCTACTGGGTCGCGGGGGGTCCGGAGCCTATCCTGGAAGCAACGGGCACGAGGCAGGAAACAACCCTGGACAGTCCCCCAGCCCATCGCAGACATTGGAAAACCATTAAAACTTATTGGATATTTTTTGCTAAGTATATCGTCAATCATTATTTTTCCATCCATCCATTTTCTCCCGCTTATCTTGGATAAGCGGGGGCAGCAGTCTGAGCAGGGAAACCCAGACTTCCCTCTCCCCGGCCATTTCATCCAGCTCCTCTGGGGGAATCCCGAGGCGTTCCCAGGCCAGCCAAGAGACATAGTCCCTCCAGCGTGTCCTGG
>JABFEA020000038.1:579925-592407 GCA_019775915.2 Cyphomyrus plagiostoma
AGAGCTAGCTTCTGTAGCCGAGGATCGGACCGCCAGGGTCCCCGCCTTCGGCCCCTGCCCAGCTCACATTGCACCCGTAAAAATAAAGTGTTTAAAAGTTAAATTACTTAAACATTTCCGTTAAGTATAAAGAGCTTACGCTCTTATATGCTTTACTTTACTTCTACTATACGCTTTAATTACGTTATTAAAACGTAATTAATAAATGTAGCCGTTGTTTTAATACAAACTTTATGTGGAGTCCATGACCCCACAGCTCCTCTCGTTGTCCCTCCACCTCCACAGTCAACCCGACCAGACCTGCAAGCCTCACCTAAGCCCCCCATCGGCCATCCAGCTCCACCCCTTTACTCATCCCATCCCACTGCTACACCAAGTATATACAGTCCACCCTAGTATCCCAGGCACTTATCCTAAGTAGACCTATGCCCCAGACCTTTAATGTGACAAATAGCACCCCCACTGTCAGGATAGTCCCACAAGCCCCAGTTTGTTACTAACAAGGCCCAGCCTGTAGTGAAGCATACCCCTTGTCATCGCTGGGCATGAACCATTGTGAGCATACCCTGCTCAATCTAACCCCCCCGCTGTGTCAAATGCATCCTTTAGCCATACCCTTCCTGATGTCCCTGTGTTGGCTCATTTTCAGACACCTGCACCCAATCCCCAGACTGATATGTGTTATGGAGTTCCCCCCCCTACTGTGCCCCAAGCTCCATTCCCTGCCACCCACGGGTACCCATACCTGTTGGGCCCACCTCAAGTCACATTCCCAGCCCTGGCCAACCCAGACCCCCCACAAGTATCTCACCGTGGGTTCTTGCAGACTCATCAAGTCAAGACTGTCCCCATATTTGCTGGTGATACTGACAATAAAGTGCTTATTGATGATTGGGTACGGGACATGGATGCAATAGACCTTCCAGCACATCTTCACTTTTCTACAGTTGTAATCCTGAACCTTCCTTCCCATGAGCAAACTCCAGAGAAGGCTTTCAAAGAGCTAAGGTCAGAATATGGGGACACATGAGGCTCTCTGGATCCACTGGCTGATTTCTTTTTTTTTAATTATTTTTAAATTTTTATTTTCCTTTTCAGAAAGAAAATATATTCGTAGGCAAGGACATTTACAACTCTTCTGTATCAAAAAATTAAATAAATAAAAAGGTAATAATAGTACTGATATCCACATGTATTCACACAATCATCTAAAATAAAGATACTAGAAATAAACAGAAAAATAATTAAATGAACAGATATAAATAAAATAAAACTTTAAAAAAAACTCAAGCTAGGGTATGATATATATATATATCAAAACAACAGAACAAAGGGGGCTCTATTTGTGCATAAATGCCTACATTGCAGTTGTTACAGTTCAGGAAAAATCTGGGTGGTTTAATGTAGTCCAGCCATTTACTCCAGATCTGTGAGAAATCTTCCATTTGAGTTCTCAATGAGAATGATAGTTTTTCCATTACATATATATTATGTACGGTATCAATCCATCCCTCAACCGTGGAAGGCTCTGGTTTTAACCACTTTCTAGTGATTGCTTTTTTACTTGCAGCAAGAAGAATTAACATCTCTTTTTTATTCTTATTGTTTCTTCCGTCTAGAGTGATGTTACCAAAATATAGGGATTCACAAGTAAATTTGATCTCTATTTCAAAAACAGCTTCCAAATTTCTTTAAATCTCTTGCCAATATGGGGTTAGTTTTCGACAAACCCATAATATATGATAATGGTTAGCTTGCCTATCCCCACATTCTCTCCAGCAATCAGTACTATTTCCCTTGTGTATTTTCTGTATAGGACAAATAACGAACCGAATGACATTCTTTCAACCGAATTCTCTCCATAATGATGAAGTTGTAGACTCCCATTGTGATTTGCAAATTTTCCCCCAATTATCCTCTGAGATATTCAGATTTCCTTCCATATTCCATTTGTCTCTGACATATAATGTGTTCTCTTGTACCGTTTACATAAATTGATTATATAACTTAGAAATTATCTTATTACATGGCTGTGCTTTTGACACTGCTAGTATCATTATTATTATTCCTGTCTCTGCTATTTTCAGTACTTCTGATTTAAGATTACATTCACCACTGGCTGATTTCTATGAGTGTAGTCAGCAACCAGGAGAGTCTGCCTGCTCCTATGCCATTGCGCTGGAAGTGAAGTTGCAATCTGTGGAGGAAAGCCAAAGAAGGGGCAGAACATTCCCTGACCGGGATAGCAAACTCACCTGGCCATTCTTAAGGGGACTCAGTAATGGGGGGGTGTATGCAAAGATTGCGCCCATGAAGCCAAGGCTTCTAAGTTTTTGGGAGCTTCAAGCTGAGCTCCTCGACTTAGTGATGGAGACAAGGAGACCCCAGTTCCCCCACAAGCCAAGCAGGACATATGAGCAAGTACATGTTGCATCAGAGTGTGGCCAATGTGGAGGATGACAGAGCAAAGCGCACCTCTGAGTTGTCAGAGCTGACCGGGATTGTCAAAAGCTTAGCGTGTAACCAAGAGGAACAGATGGCCAGGTTGTCACACTTGGAGTCAGTTAGTGTTGCCCCTCGTACCCCGCCCATGGGACCCCAGCCACCCGTGAGAAATGTTCCCCAGAGTTCCACTGTTACATACCACCACTGTGGGAGACAGGGACACATAGCACGAGTCTGCAGAGCAGTCCTCCCTGGACCCAGTCCCCTGCGAGTGCGACAGCCCACCCAGTCTGTACCCCGTCCAGAGGATGCCCTGACCTCGTCAGCTCAACCTTTAAACAAGTAGAGCCCATAGCTACAGGGACAACTATGGGCCAGCAGTGAGACTCCTTGCCAAGAAGGGCAAAAAGACGGTGATCAAGTAGTAAGGAAATGGATGTGTAGTGCAAGATTAAGGCTCAAAGATAGACTTAAACAGCTCTGATTGAGAGCCATCCCTCCCTGCAGCCTCCCCAAAATCTTGTGGTTGCCAAAGTTCTTGCTAATGTAAAGAGAGGATGAGCCCTAGTCAGAGTCATGAACCTGTCCCAGTGAGCAGTTACCATCCATCCACACGCACCTGGCTAAGGTCTTCCTAGTGGACAGTTTGGTGGAGTTTACGAACCGCAAGCAGGGAGACCATGACCTAGGAGAAGGCGGTGAGACTTGCCTGAACCTTGACCAAGTGGTGGCAGGTTTTGGTGTGGACATGAGCAATGCAGCAGTGGAGAATGAGCAGCAGCGCTTACTTATCTTACTTGTGGATAGAAATGCAAATGTGTTCTCAAAGCATCCCATGGATTATGGACCCACTCATTGTGGACCCAAACTCATTGTTTTCTCCAAAACCTTTGATGAACACCCTGAGAGACTGCAGCTGGTGTTCGATTGGCTTAGAGAACATGGGTTGAAACTGGAACCCTCAAAATTCCAGCTGGTGAGAAAGGAGGTGCAATATCTAGGTCACGTGGTGTCAGGGGAGGGGATCAGGACAGACCCAGAGAAAATCAGCCAAAAAATCAGTCAAAGACTGGACTCGACCCACCGGCCGAAGAGAGGTGTAGCAGTTCCTGGGCTTTGCAGGGTACTACAGGTAGTATGTGCAAAACTACTCCACAATAGCTGCTCCATTGTACTGCCTCACCAGTGGAGACCCCAGGAAGAAGAGGAAAGGAGGAAAGAAACATGCAGACCCTGGCTCGGCCTCGTGTGGACAAACGAGAGTGAGGAGGCGTTTCAGACTCTGAAACACAGGCTGACCACTGCTCCAGTGCTAGGCTATCCAAACTACAGCCTACCATTTATCCTTCAGAATGACGCCTCTGGGAATGGGCTTGGTGCAGTCTTAGTACAGGCGCAGGATGGGGCGAAAGAGTAATAGCATACGCCAGCAGGGGATTGAGCCCAGCAGAAATCCGGTATACAGCACACAAGCTGGAATTTAACTTTGAGGTCCAGTACTAATGCTGATGCGTTATCCCGTCTGTCCAACTGCGAAGTCACCCAGGTCCTGCAGACCTGTCCTCAACAAGTGAGAGCCAGTGATCTGGAGAGAACACAATCTGCCTCAGCTGGAAACAGTGACATTGATTCACTAGTGGAGGCTGAATCCTCTATGCATTTCAGTGAACCCTATGTGGATGTGGGGACTGAGTCGCTCCCTGCTATAACAAAGCAGGTGATTCGTGCAGAACAGGGTGACCCAGTCATCGGTCATGTATTGCATTTCAGACGCTGGAACCGCAGCAAACAGCCTAACCGCAGCGAAAGGGCTGGAGGTGACGGGCTGGTGTGCCTTCTCCTAAAAGAGTGGAGGAGGTTAGTGATAAACGATGATATATTGTACCGCTACATGAGATTGTGCCAGAGGGGGCTATTGGAACAGTTGGTGTTGCCAGAGAAGCCACGCCCACTGGTAATGACCGCTCTCGATGTTGATTCCGGGCATTTGGGATTTGAAAGGACAAGTTGACCGTTTATGGCCCTTAAAGGGGTAAGGGTGCTTGTGGACGCCATTCCACGGGTCCCCAAGTTTTTTAAAGAGTCAATGCCCGTGGACAAAGCACAATTCCTTGCAGCGCCCCTCACCTGCTGGGGTTCCCTCTGGCTTCCCATTTTCCCTCGCTCTTTGTGTGCCCCCTGTGTTTGCTCCTCGTCCCTTTATGCCTTTGTTACAGTCCCTTCGTGCCTCCTGTGGGTGTGACCCCTGGTGTTGTCCCTTCGTTGTCCCCCTCCTTGGGTTCTGTGTTCCCTTTTTAGGTTCCCCTGTGTCTGTCTGAGTTCCCAGTGGTTTATCACTTGTTGTCTGAGTTAGTCTCTTTGTGCCTGTTCTGTGTGTCCGTGCTGATTCCCATCGCGTGTGAATGTTCTTGCTTTTGTTTTTCAGGTCCCGTGTCCCCAGTCCCATTCCTTGCTCCCCGTAGGCGCACCCAGAGTTTGCGCCTTTGTGGGGGGATTCTGTCATCTACCCCATGTGAATTCCCTGTGTTTACTAACTGGTTTGCATCATTTCCATTTAGTTCAGTGTATTTAAGGCCACGTCAGAGTATGTGTCACTTTTACATTGCGTAGAGGTCATTGACAGTGCCTTTGGATTATCAGACTGGGGTGGTCTCACTCTTTAAGAAAGGGATGTGTTCCAACTTCAGACGGATCACAATCCTCAGCCTCCATGGGAAGGTCTATCCTAGGGTAATGGAGAGGAGGGTCCATCCGTTGGTTGAAATTTGGATCCAGGAGGAACCATGCGGGTTCTTTCCTGGTTGTGGAACACTGGACCAACTCTTTTCCCTTACAAGGATATTAGAGGGTTTATAAGAAATTGCATAACCAGTCTACATGTGTTTGGTGAACATGGAAAAAGCATACAGCCATGTTCTTTGGGGGATCCTCTGGGAGGTGCTTTGGGAACAGGGAGTACTGAGCTGGCTGTTACAGATTATGTGGTACCTGTATAACTGTAGGGCTTGGTTCACAGTGCCCACAGTAAGCCATACTCATTCCCAGTGGGTGTTGGACATCTGTTGGCCAGGACTGCCCTTTGTTACTGATTCTGTTCATAATTGTTATGGAATGTCTAGGTTGTCATGGATCCTGGAGGATTTAGGGCGATGGCGAGGCATGATGCAGGTTGAACAGAAATGTGGATGTCCCACTTGCGGCTCACACGAACTGAAGGGTTTAATTGAACAAAAACAGAAAACACTAGGAACACCACAAAAACAAAAAGGACCATGAGGTGTCAAACCCAAAACAGGCTAAACAAAGATTAATTACAAATGGGGCAGGCAGGCAGAAAATACATCGCAAACAGCAAAACAACAACAGTGAACCACTACGTAATTGATGTCAGGCAGGAACTTAAATACAAAGACTGAACTGGGTAACAAGACAGCAGAAGTGAGACATAGACAATTAACCAATCGGGGAGGGTAACTCAGGGACTGCGAGGGGAATCTAAGATACTGACACAAACAAGGAAACAGAATCTACACTAGGGGAATAACAAACAGATAGAAACACAAGCACGGGCACAAAGAATGAAACCAAATACAAATCAGAAGACACAGGAAGTAAAAAAAACTCATACAAATGAAACACTGGGGAACAAAATACGAAAACAGAGGGGGCGGAATTCAAACACGTGACAAAGGGATTTGCAGGTAGCCACACACTCATCACATTGAGCCATGCAGCTGACCGGGAGCAGGGAAAAACACAACAACTGACAGGAGGGACAGAATGGCCAACAACGCCTGCTGGCCAAAAGGGGAAGGGACACAAAAGACTGGGACAACAGGAGCTGACGCTGACATAGGTTTAGCCAGTTGATGGAGGGGGTCTGGTTTGGTGACCTCAGAATCACATTTTTGTGTTCATTGTGATGTTACCTCCAGCGTGCACTGGGAAGTTTGCAGCTGAGTTTCAAGCAGCCAGGAGGAGGATCAGCACTTCCAAGTCTTAGGCCATGGTTCTCAACAGGAAAAGAATGAATTTCTCCCTGCAGGTTGGGGATTTGCTGCTGCCTCAAATGGGGGAATTCAAATGTGTTGGCGTTTGTTCACAAGTGAAAGAGGATTTAACCAGGCAGACTGGTGCAGCATCAGCAGTTATGCAGACATTGTACTGGCTTGTCATAGTAAGAGAGAGCTGAGTCAAAAGGTGAAACTCTCAATTTACTGGTCAATCTATGCTTGAACCCTGACCTAAGGTCATAAGCTTTGGGTAGTGACAGAAAGAATGAGACCACGGAAATAAGCTTCCTTTGCAGTGTGTCTGGGTTCAGCCTTAGAGGTGGCAGTGCAAAACTGATGGATGAAAACTGTGGTTGTACTTCCACAAGGTCATTACAATTATTACTACAAAGACGAACCATATCACAACCATAACTGCAGCAGTGCTCTGCTATGAGGAATGGCAGATTCTCATTATCACACTGTGATTTCAGGGGCCTGAGTCTGGTGTGCTGGGGCCTCTCTAATCTAAGCAGATGGTGTGTGAGCTTTTACCCAGAAGGCCCTGCTTTCTCCTCCTGACAGTTGTTGTATGTGGGCGACTCACTGAGGTGCCCTGTGGAGTGCTAGGATCACAGGACATCAGGAGTCTTGGGTGCCCCCCCCCCCCCCCACTGTCACTCCATGGCTATTTTTTCAGTTGTGCTGTATTCCCATCTCCCCTAACATCTCTCCCAGAGTTCCTCGGCATCTCCTGCTCCATAGGTGGGCAAGCAAAAACAAAACTGTCCATAAAAACAACCCTCTCATGTTCTGGTGTCCCATATCTTGTTTGTCCCAGGACAAAATGTGCTAACAGCAAACCAACTCTAACCCCAGGGACGCCAATTCAGTTGTAGGTGGCTACAGTCTCTAATAAATTCAGCTGCTGCTGAGATCCAGCTGGATAAACAGGTTGCAGAAAGTGACACAAGCAGATCCTATAACACTGCTTATGTGTCTGCTGAGCAAATAAATAGTGCATGTGCAAAATACCATTGCAAGAAAAATAGTAAAGATGTCCCAATGTTGTTTATTGATTATTTGAATACAGATAGTTTTAGCAAATTATGATAATCTGGGAAGTCAGGGGCAGAATGGGTGGTTCTAAGGAAGTAACTGAATTTACTTTTGTAAAGTAAATTTAGTCTTTTGGGGTATGATGGGGAGTAAAGAACTGTCCTTAATTTGTATTTGAGCAACCTTTCAGTACCGCTCTGTACATTTTAACACCTTCCAAGTCCCCAGAACCAAGCTCCGCAGCACGGGTGATAGGGCTTTTTCATCTGTGGCGCCGAGGCTGTGGAATGCCCTCCCTGACTACCTGAGAGCCCCTCAGTCGACTGATGCTTCTAAACGAAACCTAAAAACTCATCTTTTTAGAAAGACATTTTCTTAAAATATTTTATAGATTCTCCTGTTTTATTTCTTTATTTTTTACTCTGTAGCACTTTGAGATTGCTGAAATATAAAGTGTAATACAAATAAAATTTATTATTATTATTACATTATATTATTTTGCTGTCCATACATCTTTGTTTTGCTAAAACAGGTCTCTGCAAGCAGATTCCTTATATCATAATGTTGCTGTGAAGTGACAGTCACATGACTTTTTGGAATCCAGTTTCTGCACCTCAACAGCACCCCCTACTGTGCAGGAATGAGCCCCAATGAGAAACAGATGTCTGCTGCATCCCTCAGATGAGTGAAAACAATGGAAAACTTTCACGTTAAAAGCTAAGTATCTAGCTAGTATTTAGGAGACAGTCTGGCAATGTTTGGCCACCTGCTTGCTTAAAATTTCCTTATACTTTCAATGATATAGTATATTTGTTTTCTATCACTATTTAGAAGTGAAGTAATTGTGTCGCCTAATGGGGTTTCAATTTCCACCTCCTTTCCTTGTGCCTTTCTTCCATATACTCTGGTTTAAATAAATGCTGTGACTTAAAGATACTGATCCTTTTCTTGACTGCTTTAAAGGCAGCTGCTCCGGGACTGTGTTGAAGATGGTGGTGAGCAACACTGGGGAACCTCTGGGAACCTTCTTGTCCCCCTTCCTGTTTACTCTGTACACATTGTACTTCCAGTACAGCAACAGTTTTTGCCATCTACAGAAGTTCTCTGATGACTCCTCCATTCTAGGATGTATTACCAATGGAGATAAGTGAAGTATAAAGGACCAGTTGAGGACTATGTCGTGTCATGCAGAGAGAACAACTTGCAGCTGAACATCAGCAAGACAAAACACATTTTCACACCAAAGTTTTAGAACAGAAACTGATCCCTGTTTACAAGTTTCTGGGCCGTATTGACCTAGAAGTTTTATAGCTACTGACCATGCACTTCCATGTCAGCTTTCACAACAGAAACTGGGACTTTATGCTAAATAAGCATGGAAGCTGTTAAAAACTTGTAGGTTAAACACAATTTCATATGAAACTACACCATCCCCCCAATACAATGGAGGATAAACAAGTCATTGTGTTAGTTATTTGGTAGTTTTTGGAGGTATCAAAATGGGGCACAACCTTTTATTTATATTTTATTCATACGACTTGTGACATGTTTATGATTATTATTAAATCTGGCAAGAAGATATTTCATTTTCCACCGAATAAAAAAAACAACGTAACATTATCTTGCTAATAAGCACTGCCAAGTTTCACTGCTGGCACTGGCGATATTAGACAAAAGTATATTGGTTAGTGAGGAAATCTTCCGATCACAATTAACAATTATAATGCCGAACTGCCTTCCGTGCATGTTACAACAGCATGGCTCCATAGTAGAATATGTATATGTGATAAATATGTATCATTCCAGCTACCTAAAATAAGACTGATGCCACTGCTACTGGTAGGGGCCCTCCACCTCAGGATTTCACACCTGCAGAGGATTTGGTCATAAGCTGCAACCAGGGGTGCCCACTGATAAAGGGAACAGAGGGGGTACATCATCTCACCTTAATCCCCAAGGTGTTTGAGAACAATATGTACAAGGTATTGTCTACTGATTTTTGTGAAAAAGTATCAGTACCTCAGTGGTAAAAGCTAATGGTAGGCCTACCTTTCAGTAACTACTAAACCCACAAGTAACATGTCAATAGATATAGGAACAAGCAATGGCCCAGTAGCCATAAGAAAAGTTTGGTTACTGTCTTAACAAGTAGATTACATTTAAGTAGATTCCATCGTAGGCCTTTTTGTGATCAATTTCACTTGTAGCTTTCTCAAAGAACTCAAGTAGATTCGTTAAACAGGACCTATCCCTCCTAAATCCATGTTAGCTATCCCTCAGAATGTTGTTTGCATCCAGGTAAACTACCATTTTCACTTGGATTATAGCTTCCATTATTTTTCCCGTATTGCTACTTAAACTGATTGGCCTATAGTTTGCTGGATTACTTCTATCCCCTTTTTTGAATATGAGTGTTATATTAGCATGCTTTCAATCTGAAGGTACCACACCCGCAGATAACGATTTCTGGAATATTAGAGTTAATAGTTGGCTAATAATATCCCTCATCTCTTTTAAAACTATAGTTAAGATGCCATCAGGACCCTGTGATTTGTTTGTTTTGAGTTTAGTTAGGCATAGTACCACATCAGCCTCAGTTATACATATATTGGTCATAGACGACGCTGTATTCGTACTAATTGGCGGTAAGTTACTTGTGTTCTCTACTGTGAACACCCATGAAAAATAATCATTAAACTCATTTACTATATCAATTTCATTTTCAATTATAAGGCCCTTACTATCCTGGAAATTAGTGATTTCAGCTTTTAGAGCTCTTTTGGAGTTAAAGTATTGGAAGAAACTTTTATTGTCATCCTTAGCCTCCAAGGCAATTTTTCTTTCTACATCCCTCTTCGACAGTCTAAATCTATTTTTAACTCTACCTGTATACTTAGATACTCCTGCTTAATTTTTAAATCATTAGTTATTTTCCAATTGTGGAACAGAGCCCTTTTCCTCCTGACTTTATTCTTCATTTCCTTAGTAAACTACCTTGGTTGTCGTTTCCTAGATTTAGTTTTGCTGGAAACAGGTATAAAGTCCTCTTGCACTTGCAACAATGTGCTTTTAAAAAATTCTCATGGCTCTTCAGCTGTTTTGCCTTCCTAACATTGTACTTTTAATTTCGACTTTGCTTTTCTGACACTGAAATTAACCTCAAATTTAACCATGTTATGATCACTATCGTCCAATGGTTCTAAAACCTCTAATTTCCCAATACTATCCTGGTTATTAGAGAAAACAAGATCAAGAAGGGCTTCTCCCCTGGCAGGGGTATTAACAAACTGACGAAAAAAGCAATCCTGTACTAATTCCACCATCTCAAGTTCATTTACAGAAGAGCCAGAGACTGTGTCCCACTGTATCCCAGGTAAATTAAAATTACCCATAACCACCACATCATTTTTATTACTCATAATCCTGATATCATCATATAACATTCTGCTTTCCTCTGCAGCTACATTAGGTGCTCTATAACAAACCCCAACAATTAGGCCATTTGAGTCTTTAGCATCCAGTGTATTCCATACAGGTTCTCTACTTCTATTTTTATCAGTGAGCTCCCTTGCCTACAAGTTCTCTTTTACGTTTTCTTACATATAACCATTTAAACTGATATGTAGAAATTGATTTTTATCTCATGTGGCAAAAGATTGTGTTGATGATCAATCAATGCAAAAGGTGAAACTAATAAATAACTCATGTAGGAATTATTAGCTCCACCAATATGGTGAAATTAATTAGAGTTCAATTAATTATTATTTAATGACGATTATTGCCCAATTGTTATGCCGAATGGTTGATTCCTCCAAACTCGATTGCAATATCCCCGTGAGTCTGTTAAGGTGAGTCTTAAATGGGATTCACTAATTACCAGTATCGCTTATAGTAACCTGGGTTAGAAAGCTCGTCCAGCGAGCTGCGTCACCAGGTAATGTAAACGATCTGTAGCGAAGCTCCCTTCACGGCCGATGAGAGAGAGTCTCGCGATATTTCAGGCAAGTTTGAGGTTTCAGAGCGTGTAGCAAGATCGCACAGATGCAGGGACTATTATGAGCACACAATGAACGGAAGCTGAAGTTGTGTAAAAGACATGCATTTATTCCTAACTAACGCTACAACTAACATAAGACAGACATTACACCTCACACAAACAATAAACATGAACTAGAAACAAAGAATGTAATTATGTAATTGAAATGATCGGATTTAAATGAGTAAACTTAAAAGGGAAATACTGTTCTGCAACGTAAGCAAAGTTTGTGAAAACATGACCCTAAAGTCTTATAGCAAGTTAAAAGAAAAGCTTAGGTTAATAAGAGGAAGTTGGTTTACTTGGTTGCAGAGAAAGGAGGGTCTTGGCAGTTAGTTTCAGAGTGGATCAGCTGATGGGATGATGGCACTCAGGAAGGTGCAGCGTTTGGAACAGTAACTGGAGTGGAGCCCCTTGGATTCTCTCTCCTGGTGAAGCTTTGGCTTTGTCTTTGCCTTCACCGGAGGGCTTCTTGTGGGTTTCTCTTCTCCCAGGCTGATGATCTTTTCTGCTCTCTTCTCCTCTCCTCCTCCCCTTCTCCTGGCTTTGTTCTGAGGTGCCAGGTTTTTATGGTCTAAAGTTCATGCATAGGGAGGACCAGGCATCCCACTCCTAAACCAATGGCTGGCCATCCATTTGGCGGGCTTTTGGAAGGGGGTCTGTATCAGTCCTTTTGGGATTTATGGCCCGAATGATTCTCCCTTTACTAATGATTTTTATTAGGCTGCTGTAACTTTTCATACATCCACTTTCTTAGTAATCACTGACCAGATTTGGAGTCAGGGGTGATTGTCCATCAATTTGATACCAAACATGCCATACTAGTTTCATGGGTTCACACCTCATAGCTAGTGCTGTAGTTCTCGAGACCGTTCTCAAGACCATTTTTTGTGGTCTCGGTCTTGTCTTGGTCTCGACACTATTTGGTCTCGGTCTTGTCTTGGTCTCGG
>JABFEA020000038.1:640393-658082 GCA_019775915.2 Cyphomyrus plagiostoma
AATATCCCTGCATTTAGCACCATCCATATTTCCCACGACTAGGACCAGTTTTCCTGTCCCTGCTGCTGGAAAACATCCCCACACCATGATGCTCCCACTACCATGTTTCACTGTGGCGATGGTGTTCTTGGTGGCCGAAAAGTTAAATTTTAGTCTCATCTGACTAGAGCACCTTCCTCCATACATTTGTGGAGTCACCCTTTTGGCAAACTCAAAAAATGCCTTGTATTTTTAATGCTAAATAATGGCTTTTTTATGGACCCTCTTCCTATTTTTTGGGCTCCACTCTGTGGAGTGTATGACTTATTGTGGTCCTATGGACAGATACTTCAGTCTCTGCTGTGGAACTATGCAACTCCTTCAGGGTTACCTTTGGTCTCTGTGCTGCCTGTCTGATTAATGCCCTCCTTGTCCAGTCTGTGAGTTGTGGTGGGCAGCCCCCTCTTGGCAGGTTTGTTGTGGTACCATGTTCTTTCCATTTGAAGATGGTGGATTTAATGGTGCTCCAGGAAATCATCAAAGATTTGAATATTTTTTTATAACCCTACCCTGACTTGTACTTCTCAATAACTTTGTCCCTTTGCCCCGACCGATGAGTCAAGACCGGGGACACGGGACCTGGAAAACAAGAGCAAGAACATCAATGGAATACCAGGAACAGAACAGACACAGGCACAAGAACAGGAGTGGCTGCAGGTGACCAAAAGGCTGAAGCCGGAGGGACCCCAGGAGGCCACCAAGCAGGAGCCGGTGCGGATCATGAAGGGGCTAAGGAGGAAGCCGGAGGGGGCAAGGAGGACAATGAAGGGGGCACCAGCAAAAACGAGGAGGGAGTACAAGGGGACCATGCTGAAGGCAAGGAGGGAGGGGAAGCCACAGCAGGTGACAGCACAGCCATAGCAGGCGGAGGCACTGTCCACCGACGAGCCACAGCAGAGGGACCCACAGGCGAACGACGAGGCAGAGCGGGGGGAACCCACAGGTGGCCAACGAGGCGTCGGAGGCCGGACCGCAGGTGGCTGACGAGGCAACAGCGGGAGCCCCACAGGCGACACCTAAGCCAGAGCCCGGGGGACCACAGGCGAGCTGGGGGGCAGGGTGGGCAGGACCCAACCCCTGCGCCTGTGTCTTCTCCCTTTCCGGGACACTGATAAGCAGGGTTCTGGCGGGGTCAGAGGAGTCAGTTCCCTGAAGGGGCCCCTTGGGGCCATCAAAGAGATCCCCAAGGGGTCTCATTCTAGGTTCTCTTCTCCCTCCATCAAAGGAGATGGAGCCGAGACCTCGGGGGGAGCTGGAGCCAGAGCTCCAGGCAGCGCTGGGGCCTCATGCGCGGGTAGAGCCTCAGGTGCAGCAGGAGGCGGGACTGGAGTAGAGGCCTCAGGCGCAGCAGCAGGCGGGACCACAGCAGGGGGCTCGGGTGCACCAGCAGCAGGCAGATGCCGGGCCTTGGGCATGCCAGTAGGAGGTTAACTGTATCAGAAGCCCCGGGTGCAGCAGCAGGCGAAGCCAGGACCTTGGACGGAGCAGCAGCCACAGCAGGGAGCTCGGGCACAGCAGGCGGTGGAGCAGCAGCAGGCGCCTCAGGACCAGCAGGGGGCACCGCAGGCACTGCCGACTCAGGACCAGAAGGGAGCGTCGCAGGCACAAGGAGGTCAAGATCAGGCACAGGCAGGACAGGCACGTCAAGTGCCGACGGGACAGGCAGATCAGGCAAGACAGGTAAGACAGGCAGATCAGGAACATCAGTTAATGCCACCTGGGTTGGTGCCGTAAGAGCCGGTGTTGCCCTTTTAAAGAAACGGGATTGCGTCCCATACAACCCTGACCCCTTTATTAGCCAGGCATGCTTCCCAGTAGTGGTACGCTGTGAGCGGTGGATGCTCTATGGTGGTAATGCGGGCTTTGGGCACCTGCAGGGGTGAAGCAGCGGTGATGTCCGGGGTGAGCTTTGCCAGATTCCAGATTGAGAGGGGTACCTCCCAATATGTGGCAGGGAGAGAAGCTGGAGAAAGAGAGACGGACCCCAGGAAGATCGTTGGTTCATCTGCTGGTTTCTTCTCTTTTCGCTATTTCTTTTTTTCTCTGAGTATTGGCTGTCAGAGGTAGGACCGTCTCCCGGAGGATGGACGGCTCGGCACCTGTTTTGTGCAGAGTGAATAACTGGGTCCTCCTCTCAGTTACAGGCTGCATTAGCTGCCGAAAGTTTGTGTGCACCTCGCTCATGGGTACACGTTCCCGGGCGGAGTCATCTCACTTAGGAGAGTCCCGCTCCAGCTGGCTAAGTCCAGCGCCACAGGGTCCTCCTGGACCTCGGGCTGATTTATTCAGTGAATGACCTCCTGGAGCAAGCCGAGGGGTTGACTCTCGGCCCGTGGAGATGAGTCTTCTTGGAGATCCGTCATTCTGTTATGACCGCTATCCAGCGAGCAGGCAGGAAGCAGGTAAAGATGAGGCAGGCAGGAGAAGATCCAGGACACAAGGGGGAAACCAGGGAAGTACGATGCAGCAACAAACTAACATTAATGACGGATCTGGGGAAAATGGACTCAGACACAGACTAAATACACAGAACATATCAGACTGATGGAAAAGAGCTGGGGAGCACACGTGGTTGATCCGGGGGCGTGGCACACACAATGATTGTAAACGCAGGTCATGACAATATGCTAATTATCAGTTTTTTTAAATTATTTTTTATATATTTGTTTTCTCATTTCACTTCAACTATTTTGGTGAGAACCATCACATAAAATAAGATTAAGAAACATTTTAATTATAGGTTGTGAGGCAACAAAACATGAAAAATGCCAAGGAGGGTGAATACTTTGCAAGGCACTGTAGTTGACAACAGTATCTACCTTGGACTCAGAACTAAGCATGAGGACTCACCATTGCTCACCACAGCAACATCCATATGCACTGCTTTGGGTGTTCTTTGGCTTTTCTTTGAATTACTCTTGTTCACCTGACACCATATATGAATGCAGAGTTCATGTTGGTGTGAGTGTATGTACTGACAGTCTTGTTTTAACTGTTGTGGTGTTTGTACTCTGACTGTTGTGTCCATTTATTTCGGCTTTCTTTTACTGACAGAAGCAAATTTCAATGTGACCTTGAGCAGTGCCATGACGCCACAGATCCTGGGTCAGCCCATGGTTCTGGTGTGCCAGATGAATGGTGAACCTCCTCCAGCTGATGCTCGGCTGGGTGTCACTTGGTACTACCATTCTGGTGCTAACACTGGCATAGCACCTCAGCCCATCGCTGCCCTAGACGAGCAAAGCGACCTGGTGCTATGGGATGACTACCGCCCCCTGTTGGAGCAAGGGCATATACTTCTATCAAAAGTCAAACCACGCAATTTCAGGCTGCACTTCCAGCAGATGCAAGACTCAGACCAAGGAACATACCACTGTGCCATCTCAGTCTGGACCCATGTTCGGAATGGGGGTTGGGCCAAAAACCAGGAGGTCCGCTCTGAGAAATTAAGCATCAAATGGGAAAGCAGAAGTAAGTGTCTCTCTTTGTGCTTCTGCCTTCTCAAGATTCTCAAGATCTCAGTCTGAGGCCTTACTGCTAGCTGAGGAACATTTGCTGGTTTCAGTTGGTTTGTCTGTCAGATGTTCCTTAAATACACTACAGCTACTCTTTTCCACTTGAGATAATTGCGTATATATCTGAACTACACATTTTGACAATGAATATAAGTTTATATGTTACAACTTTCCTCAGTTGTTAACACTACTTTTAACTGTAATCCAAATCTGATTAAAGAAAAACTAAGATGACAAAAATTATACAAATGTTGGTTGTTATTTTAACAATAACCATTAGCAACAGAAAAGGCAGATTTCTCAAAATCATAATGATAAATGATAATTGTTATGCTCTGAAAAACTTTGCATAGTTATTTTGATCTGCTCCTGGCATTCTCCCTTCTGGATTTTATAGCAATGAGGGGATGAACTTAAAAGGCTTCTTTTTCTTCGGATCTTGAGCACTCGTCCTTCTGTCAGAGTGTTATGTATGGTAGTTTGAAACTCTTTGTTGGACACTCCTAACATTGTGTGTTGTGTCATTGGAACAACCCTGGAACCTTTCAGTTAATATCTAATCAGTCACTTAGTGGCTCAGCCAGCTTCATTTGTCAAGTTCCTTGTTTCTGAGACATTACTGCTGTGCTATGCTACTAATCCAGTTACTGTGTTTAGCTCAAATAAATGAACCCTGTAGCTTTAACATGACTGTACCTACCGTAGCATTTTGAAATGAGCTCTGCACCCAGATTGACTAAATTCCTTCAAACTGATTCCTGGTTCTGGCTGGCAGATTTATTTCAGGCTACGGTGCTTTGGTGTCTCTGGCTGCCTGTCCTTCTTCGTCACCTTATCTGTGCCTATATGTCTGTTTTATCCTGTCCTGCCTTCATGTCTGTTTGTGAACTCACCTACAGTAACTCTGTTTTTGGTTCTATGCAGGCCCGAGGCTCTATGTTGTAGCCCATCGTTTGAAAGAGGCCTCTAGAGCTGGGGCCACGTTTGAGATGAGCTGCCAGGTGATTTCACAGAATTTGCTAGACCCAGGGTACTCTGTTCTGATCAGGATGGAGGAGTCCATCAGAAGCCAGTCTCGGAAGATTGCTTCCCTGAGCCCAGACTTGGTCATGAAACTAGAGGAGTGGAGTGAGCCCGATCGTCTGGACAGCGTGGTTATGGAGAAGATTGGACCCAAAGAGTTTCGGTTCCGACTATATGGTGCTATGGTGTCCGACAGTGGATTCTACTTCTGTGATGTGACAGCTTGGACTCGTGATACGGGGAAGGAGTGGACCAAGGCTGTTAATGCAGCGTCAAACAGAGTCCAGATTTCCATCACCGACACAGGTGACTCTGTCTCAGTTGAAGCCTGCGTTCATTTGTCTTTAATTTCACTCCTGCTATTGGAAGGGCAGACTTCCTGGCTTACTTACCTGGTGCCACTCCAGGTTTGTTGTTTATCTGTACTCCGAGTTAATGATCCAGATAACTTCCGCCAGTAGAAGGAAGCCACCTAGAACTAGTTCTAGGCCCCTCTGATGTCAAGTATACATGTCTGCTGCAATCTCCATTGCAAGGTTAAACAGTCCCTATGAGGTAGGAGGATCTTCCTGTGCCTAAATCCCACCTTCACCTCCTCCTCCTTAGGCAAAGGGTGGAATTTGGCCTAGCTGAAGTGCCTCTGTGCCACTCCCATGTCCACTTAAGTCATATCACATAGGGCAAATTTCACCATTGTGAGTGGTAAGGCCCCCACCACCCAGTCTTTCTCAGTCTGATCTTGCACTGTAAATGGTGGCATTTAAGTCAGCTAATTCACCCAAGTTCTTCAGCAATCTGATGGTTAGCTGTTTGCTGGAAGGGTAAATTATTAGGCTTAATGATCATAAACCTAAGTATAGTACAGTGACAGCTGTAGAATGCAATCCTCATATCAATGCCACTTATAGTAATGTGAGCATTAAGGGCTGAACCTGTCTTTAGTAGACAATTACTTTGACAGCTAACAGTCCATCAAAAGCACCTTTCATTCTCTTTGGATTTTCATAACTAGGTCCCTCCTTCAATGTTTCCATTCGCACGGATACAGCCAATGTCTATCCTGGGGAGACAACCAAGATGGAGTGCATCCTGGGATTGCTGGGAGCAACTCCAAATGCAGGCATGTGTCTCTGTTCTTATATATAATCTATGTATTAGTCCCCTACCCAAATAATATCTCATCTCATCAGCAAGTATGCGGTCTTGTAACATCTTATATCTCAGACACAGGGTGAGGAAGAGAAAATCTCCTGAACCTAACTCCCTGTTCTCCTCCACTATGGCTTGCAAAAGACACTTGAATACTGAAGTAACCATATGGGCTACGAGAATGATTCCTGGTCTTAGAGAAATGTCTTATGCTGTTCTGCCAAATGGCTATTTCAATATTAGTTTAAATACTAGAACTCGTAGCCATAAATGGAAATTAGCGGGAGAACATTTTTAAAATGAATTTGAGGAAGCACTTCTTTACACAGTGTGTAGTTAGAGTACGGAATAGTCTTCCTGCTAGTGTAGTACAAGCTAAAAAGATAAGAGCTAGATAAGATTTTAACAACTCTGAGCTATTAAATTCTACCCAAACAAGCTTGATGAGCCGAATGGCCTCCTCTCATTTGTAAATTTCTTCAAACAGGACCTTCCGCTCCTATATCCATGTTGGCTATCCTTCATGTTATTTGAATCCAGGTAATCTACAATTTTCACTTGGATTATGGGTTCCATTACTTTTCCAGTCACTCTGATTGACCTATATTTTGCTGGATTACTTCTGTCCCATTTTTGAATATGGGTGTTATATAGCCTTAGCATGCTTCCAATCACCACCAGATAAGGATTACTGAAATAGTAAAGTTAATGGTTGGCTAATAATATTCCTCATCTCTTTTTAAACTATAGATAAGATGCCATCAGGACCCTGCAATTTAGCTAGGCTTTGTACCACATCAGCCTCAGTTATACATATTTTGGTCATATATGACGCTGTATTTGTACTTATTGGTGGTAGGTTACTTGTGTTCTCTATTGTGAACACCCATGTAAAATACTCATCAAACTCATTTACTATATCAATTTTATTTTCAATTATAAGGCCCTTACTATCCTGCAAATTAGTGATTTTAGCTTTTAGAGCTCTTTTGGAGTTAAAGTTTTAGAAGATACTTTTAATGTCAGCCTCCAATGCAATCTTCCTCTCTACATTTCTCTTAGAGAGTCTAATGTTATTTTTTAACTCAACCTGTAGACTTAGATACTCCTGCTTTATTTTAAAATCATTAGTTATTTTCCATTTGTGGAAGAGAGCCACTTTATTCTTAATTTCCTTAGTAAACCACCTTGGTTGCAGTTTCATAGATTTAGTTTTGCTGAAAACAGATATGAAGTCCTCTTGCACTTGCAACAATGTGCTTTTAAAAAATTCCCATGCCTCTTCAACAGTTTTGCTATTTAACTCCATTGAGTTTACAGTTTCTAGTTTCAGTTTCATACAAGTTAGCCTTCCCAGCACTGTATATATTTGTTTTGGACTTTGCTCTTCGGACACTAAAATTAACCTCAAATTTAACCATGTTATAATCAGTAACGTCCAGTGGTTCTAATACCTCTAATTTTCCAATTATATCCTGGCTATTAGAGAAAATAAGATCAAGAAGGGCTTCTCCCCTGGTAGGGGTATTAACAAACTGAGTAAAAAAGCAATCCTGCACTAATTCCACCATCCATCCATCCATTATCCAAACCGCTTATCCTACTGGGTCGCGGGGGGTCCGGAGCCTAACCTGGAAGCAACAGGCACGAGGCAGGGAACAACCCCAGATGGGGGGCCAGCCCATCGCAGGGCACAGTCACACACCAGTCACGCACACATGCACACCTACGGGCAATTTGGCAACTCCAATCAGCCTCAGCATGTTTTTGGACCGTGGGGGAAACCGGAGTACCCGGAGGAAACCCCACGACGACACAGGGAGAACATGCAAACTCCACACACATGAAACCAGGCAGAGACCAGAACCCCAGGTCCCAGAGGTGTGAGGCAACAGTGCTAACCACTGCACCACCATGCCGCCCCCTAATTCCACCATCTGAAATTAATTTACAAAAGAGCCAGAGACAATGTGCCCCTGTATCCCAGGTAAATTAAAATCACCCATAATCACCACATCATTTTTATTACTCATAATCCTGAAATCGTCATGCAACACAGCTGGTTATGTTCCTAAAGAAATAATATATCAACAGTAATTCTTAATGGTAAAGGTGAACTGCAGTCTTGTGGTCAGATGAAGCTTGTCACCATTTTTTTTATTGTAAGAAGTGAGAAGACCATTACATTATTTCAAGTGTCAATTATTACATTGACTCAGGCGTGCTACTGGCTGTGAATCAAGTGGGCGGGACTTTCTCACAGAAAGCCAGGTGTAGGCCTGTCTGAACCTTAACTTTTTATGAGAGAAGCTGTCAGGTGACTATGAGAATGCTTCAAGACAAACATTTCTTTATTGCTTTGAGAAAAACTATAAATAGGGTTCTTACACAAAAGTATAGCAGTATGTCACTTTCAACTTCAAGTTTCAACAGTGCTCTGATAACAGTCAGTGATCTTTACTTTCATTTGACCATTGTTCTGTGTCAGGACACATTCTGGGAATATGCGAGGAAATGGAGGTGTGTTTGTTTGAGAATGTTGCCAGTGATTCAGGGATCATTGTGGGGGTGGAAGGTTTCTGCACCTGTCATTTGAAACCTGTCCACACATGCTTTCCATTTGTGACCTACCTGTCATCTCTGCACAGAATGTTAAGCAAGACTGGGAAGAGACTGCGGATGTCAGTGGGTGTTTGTGTATTTTACCCTGAACAGAAGATTATACTTATTTAAAAAAAAGATGTTGACTTGCAAGCATATGATTTTATATATTGTTTTACCTGATGATTACGTCTGATATCCATTTGTCTTATTTATTTATGTATTTAAAAACAAGCTTCATGTCATATTTATCTACATTTGGAAAATAGTTTTATGTATCATAGTGCAACATCCAAACAAACCCTTTTTATGGCCTCTAGGATAATCACATTTCATGTGGGTGTAATGATGTCAGACAAATTCAGATGTTTCAGCAGCAGAAATCTCCGGATGGCCTGTGATCTATCTCTCAATGAGGCTTTGGTCTGTGGAGGTTCTGGCTTGGGACTGTGATTTTATGCTGCTGTTTTTTAGTTTACGAGTCTATGCCTGTGTGCTGACAGCTAGTTCCTGGTACAGGCGGCTCTATGGCACCAGCCACATTCTCATTGATAGCGATGGTTTATTATCAGTCCCAGAAGAACTCGGAGCAGCTTGTTGTCATGGGGGTCACGTTGTCAGGCCTCAGGTACTGGCAGAAACCAAATATGGTCTCCATGACTACGGCAGTGACTGGCCAAACGCCATCTCTTGGGTTGGACAGTGCTAGATAAGCAGAATGAACAGCTACAGTGCAAAATGAAACCTTTAATGTTAAATTAATCTGAATGTATGTTTTTTTTTTTTACTTTTACGGACTACTAAATACTTTAGTGAAAGAATGAAGAGTTTGACAATAAGTCTTATTGGATGGCACTTGGCGATCTTTCTTTCTGCTGAATGAGCAGGAACCTGTCACACTGTCACTCTTAGCCTGTGGTGCTGTCTGCCCATACAAATGTGGCCTACTTCTCTAGCCATTGACACAAATCTATAAATATCTCAGTCTGACCATATCCTTAGAGAAAAGGACTCTTTCTTTGACAATGCAACAGGAAATGTACAGCAAAATGCACACCGGGTAGGTACCTGAGCTCTCTGAAGTATGATTGTGTAACTTCATCCTTAAAATTATTTTAAAATGGGTATATTCTCGCTTTCATAGCTTTTAATTTCAGGGAATGTTAATGTAAAGTGTAAGCCATTTTACTGCTAATTAATGATTAAGGCTCAGTGGCCATAATCAGTGTGGATTGCTGCATTGAATAGCTGTATTGGATCTTTGGGTTTTTATGCTTTTCTGTGGTGTGGCCCAAGGTGAGCACTTTCCCTAAGACATAATGTGGTTTTCAGGCAAGGGCTTGATGCCTGTCTCTTGTCTGACTGTCCCACTGCCATGATGGAAGACAAACCTCTGTGCGATGTGCTTTTAATTATGTAAGCATCTGCCAGTTCTTTATAGAGCTCACTATTTATTACAATGAACGCTAACGCTGCATTTCTTGTGAAGGCAGTTGCACCGCTGAGAGTAGAAGCACCCCCCCATGAAAAATCCTCTTCAGCTTGTTTGCTATTTCATTCTCTCCACTATATCTTATCTTAACCTCCATAGAAAGTCATTGACAAATAATAGTGCGATATGAGAGCTGGCCCATAGTGAAGGTGTGGTACAGTGGGACAAAGAGTTGTTTCCAAGTGAGTGCTCCCTGTTGGTGTCCTTTGGGATTGTTTGTGCTATAATTATTTTGAGCTTTCATATAGCCTTAAAAAAGAATTTGAACAGACATGCAATAGACCTCTTCCAGGAAGAGGAATAAATATGGCAAATTACAGCTACTTCTATTTGCTGAGTTAAAATAATATTCAATAGAAAACCAGAGTATCACTTGTGAGTTTTGTTGTTTGCATATTGCAGAGCCAAGATCATTTGTTTGACATTTTTATCATCTTCTGATCAGCAACTCAGAGTAAAGAGGTTCCTGTCTTCTTGGACGCAGTCTCACAGCTTGTCTGTACCTCCCTCAGGTGATGTGTCATACGAGGTGCAGTGGTATCTGAGCTCCCACCATGCCTCAACTGGTGCTATCCTGCTGGCCAGCATGGACCACTGGGGCGTGGTGAGGAAGAGCCCCAGGAACAGCAGCAGTGACTGTAGCCTGGAGCGGGCAGATGCCCAGACATTCAGGCTTAGTGTCCACCAAACACAGGACTTGGATGCTGGTGAATACCACTGTAGAGCCACACCCTGGCTGCGATCACCTGCTGGCACTTGGATCAGGAGCAGTGAGCTCACTTCCACTAGGATCTTCCTCATTGTCCGTTTTGCTTGTAAGTATAACTATGCCTGCATTTGCAAATGTGTTTGCAATAGGCAGTGTGTACTCTGTTACTGTGTAGTAATACAGTAGACCCTTGCACATTGAGGGGGTTAGGAGCACAGGTTCCCCACAATCTGGAAAAACCTTATAATTTTTTTTTTGGCCCCCTTGGTAAGTCAAATGAGCATGTGAGCGTTTTGGAATTTTGTACAAATTAGGGCACTAAAAAGACACAAAATTATACAAGAAATACAAGATTTGTAGATCACTGTGAGATATCACGCCAGAAGCTGCCGCAAATATGTTTGACCTCTTGCAGACTAGCTTTGAACATAGTTTGTATGATTTATGATTTGCTAAATGTTTTGTGTGCCATCAGTTGGCTTTTGTGTGTTGTCTGTGGCTTTCACAAAAATCCCAGAAATTCCCAAAAATACCCATTTAATTTCCTATGGTGACCCCACAGTATATCAAAACCATAATGGGGAACATAGCAAAGCAGAAGGGTCGAATGTACTTAGTTTTTTCCTATGTGTGCATGCCTCAATAGCAGTCTCTGCATTTTCTAAGTAACTTAACCAGAAATGTGGGTGTGTGAGTGTACTTTGGATGCACAAGGCTGGCCTCTGTTAAGCTAATTGCCTGTGTGTCCGTGATTTCAGTGTGGGACTCCATGAAGCTGCCCCTGCTCTATGGGCTTGGTGCCACCCTAGTGGTGGGCCTTTTCTCCATTCTGCTAGGCCTTATGTGTGCCCACTGCTGGTGCCGGAATACTTCACACATGCCTCACCGCCCATGCAACAACCTTATTGCCCTGGAAATGGATTAAGAGGAACTGCCTCCAAATCAGCAACAAAAGCTCAATGGCATCATCTCACACATTGTCTGAAACTCTGCAGCAGAGTAACATGGAAAAGTTGGGCTAGGCCTGCCCAGAATAATGTACTAATCATATGGATATTAGGTGGTGCCTTCTGCCTTTACTCTATGTAATACTGAGATGACTCTGCTACGGACTTTTAATGAAAGGAAGGATGAGTTGAAGCCTGATCTGGTGAAAGTGCTGATTTGTGCCAACTCTCTCCCACTACTCAGAGCACTATGCTGATGATCTTATAACTTTACTAAAGTCTTAGCGTAGCATTTGCTCTGATGATGAAGGAATATCCATTGGAACATAGCCTCTGCTCAAGTCCACCCAGATTCCCCAGTGGTTTAATAGCACAAAACAAAGATAGAAATAAAGACAACAAATTAAAGGATAGTCACTCAGCTTACTGTTATCCATAGGGGGCACTGCTCTGTTCTACTTGGGCTGTTGGCAGAATGAGCAAAGTACTAGAGTATAGGCCTGTGCCACAAGCTGATCTACATGCTGGCACCACACATACACAGACTGTACCAGCACCAGGTGAGTTCCTGTCAGCTTCTCCAGAGCCAAAGACTTTTATGGCAGACTTTTTATGTGTGATTGAGTTGACTGTTCTGTATTTTTATTAGTCTCATTGTTTTATCATCTTCTGGTTTGCAACTCAGTGTAAGGTTTTCTCATGTATTTTATAAATCATAAATAAATATCGAAGACTTTTTTTTTGATTTTGTACCTGAACTTGTATTATTTCTACCTCTTGGGAGATTCATGTGCCATTTTTGTTTGCTTACTTGTTTTTTTGTAGACTTTGTCAAATAATCTTCACTCAGTATGCTCTCAGAAATTAATATCACAATACAGAAAATTCCCACAGTTTTCTCGTTAATTTAATGTATGCTAAACTTGTCAGGACAACATCTGTATGTTGGTCACTAGCATATTAACAGCTAAGCTTTCAAGTTATGTTAAATTTAGTTTTTGTTTCGGTCATTAAAAAAGACATTTTAAATGTGTTAACTGTGTTCTGATTTCCTTTGGAAATAGTAATTTTAGTTTAATGATATTTCTATGTTTTTTTCTGGTTTGAGGTAGGTCCCCTTTAAAAATCCCTCCCATGAACTGAATCTATAATCTTTCTTTAAATACTGTAAACTGATCAGCTTTCTTTTGTTACGTAATTCAAATTAATTGAATCCAAATCTCAAATCAGAATTTACCTATCACGCACGGATTTTGAGTAACACACAATTAAACCTTACACTATACGAATAGTAGTGGTCAAAATTCATCCAGGAAACTAACAAACATCATACTTTGGATAATTAAATAAGTAACTGGATCGACAGTTGAATAAAGTTCTCTAAAAATTGGAAGTGTGTCGATAATTTTGGCCACTAGTGTTATAAGGCGGGCGCTCGGAGCGCCGACAAAAGCACGAGGAGCCAGGAAGCAGGGAACACGGGGTTTAATTTCAGGGAAAGCCAAGCAACAACGCACATACGATACATATAACATCAATGACCGGACTGGGGAAATGAACGGGAACGCAGACTAAATACAATGAACTAATGACAACAATCAAGGACAGCTGGTAAACACTGGGAATCCACACCAGGTTAACGAGGGTGCGTGGGACACAGGAGGAGCGGACGATCGGGGCATGACAGTACCCCCCCCCAAAGGCGCGCACTCTGGGCATTCCTAAGAGGAGCGAAGCGATAGACAAGGCAAGACCAGGGACACAGGAACTGAAAGACAAAAGCAAAAACATGTCAACGAGGGACCGGGAACAACACAGACACACAGAACAGACACAAGGGCAAAAGCCAAGACAACACCTGACACAAGACAGGGAACGCACACAGGCAGACGAAGAAAGGAGACACAGAGGGAACACCAACGCGAGGAACAAAAGGGCCAGGACTGAACGGAGGAGCAACAGGGGGACGGGGAGCAGACACAGGGGGCACAAAGGCAGGGGGCAAAGAGGCAAAGGGCGGGGGGATGCGGGGAGCCCGAGAGGGCCCAAACGGGCGGCGGCCGAAGGGGTCGCAGACAAGAGGAAGGCAGGAGCAGGAGGGGACACCACAGGGGCCAAGGAAACGGGCTGAGGGAACACCGGAGGAGACAAGGAGGGAGCCGGAGGGAACACCGGCACAGGTGGGCAGGAAAGGGAAGCCACCGCTGGCGACAGCACAGTCAGAGCCCACGATGGCACCGTCCGACGCCCAGGCGGAGCAGGGGGACCCGGAGGCGGCCGACATGGAGCCGGAGGACCCGCAGGCAGCCACCGAGCTACGGCCAAGGGCCGCATGGGTGAGCCAGGGGGCATGGCGGGTGGGACCCGGACCCATCGTCTGTGTCCCCTGCCTTTGCGGGACACAGAGAGGCAGGGACCTCGTTGGGCTCTCCTCTGGGGCCCCGGTGGTGGTGCTGGATGACCACCGGGGTCAGGGGGACCCAGCAAGTAGAGCCCCAAAGGGATCTCACTTGAGCTCCTCCTCTAAGTCCACCGTGGGAGGAGAAGTGAGGATGGCACACTCTGGGACCTCCTCAGGGACAGGAGTCATGGGGGCAAGAGTCACGGGAGTCACGGGGACAAGAGTCACGGGGGCAAGAGTCACGGGGGTCATGGGGGCAAGAGTCACGGGGGCGGTCTCAGGCAGGGCCACGGGGGCAGCCTCAGGTGATTCAGCTGCAGGTGGAGGCGTGGGCGTGGCGGCCTCAGACGATGCAGCTGCAGGCGGAGGCGCGGGCGTGGCGGGCGCGGGCACTGGCGGCTCTGGGGAGGCGGCCGCGGGCAAAGCAGATGCTGTGGGCGGAGGCGAAGCCGGGACCTCGGGAGGAGTTGCAGCAGGCACCGCCAAATCCTGGCCAGTAGGGGCCACCCCCAAGACCAACTCAGGCAGGGCAGGTACAGGCAGGTTAGGTATGGGCAAGTCAAGCGCAGGCGTTGCCCCTTTAAGGGTCTTGTGGACCCGCAGGATCGCGTCCCTGATCAGGCTGATCCACTTACCGGCAATTCGCTCCAGCCAGAAGTGGTAAGCCTCCAGGGGAGGCGGCCTGTCCTTGGTGTGGTGACATAGTTGGTGGGCATTAGCGGCGGCTCCCCAGGTGGGAGAGAGAGAGCAGGCACCCAGGAAGAGGGCCTGAGCTTTTCCCCGCTGCTCTCTGTTCTTCCGCCTTGTCTTTCTGCCATTGGCAGAGGCGCTGCCCCCGATGTCCAAGCGATGCTGCAGATGCGTGTCAACCAGGACAGCCCTACAGCATCCAGAGCCCTGAGGAACTCCGGGCGGATCTCATCCACCCCCGGGGCCCGGCCACCGAGGAGCTTTTTAATGAAACCTGTTTGATCCGGATGTATTATATAAAGTGTCACTTTTTCAATTCTACTAGCCAGTGCCTTGCTGATAATTTTAAGATCCACATTTATATTTATACCGACCATTCTGAATTATATTCTACCATTCTGAATTGTTGCACTCAGGAGCATGCTTACACTGATGTACTGACAATATATCTAAGCATTTTGGCTCTCATGATTAATACAATGCTGATGTGTGGTAGTGACTAATTCATCGGTAGAATTATTTGTTTTTTATAAATGAGTTAATTCTTTGAAGTAAGTTACAGGCCTTTGCATCTAAACCTAAGTGTTGTGCTATATGCATGAACTATTTTGAGAAATGCTCTTATAGCCTTACGAATGTTAAGTATGTTTTGTGAAATGTACTTTCAAAATATGTCATCACTGAAAAAGTATTATTGAGAATCAAAATTCTGAAGGCATTTCTTAAAATCAGTGTTAATAAGTATAAAAAGACACCCCTAGTAGTTTCATGAAAAAAGTCTTTGTTGAGTAGTTTAATTCAAAATACCCAAGTTTTAACATTTTAAAAACATTCAAACAAAACAGGCTGCTTCACAAAAGCCTTATGTGATGTGAAAATTTATCATTTAAAAGTTATTTGTGTGATCTGCACCGCAAAATCTATTTGACTCACCAACAATTATAGAAAAAACAAAACCTTGTAAACCAGGGATATAATCATTTGAACTTGTTGCCGAGCTGACTGTTAGATTTCCGGCATTTCAACATTTCTGTGCAATTGGGACTGTTTTGATGTTTTAAGAAAAATGAGATATTTGTCTTTTTGCAGTCTAAGTACAGTCACAGCGGCAATTATTTCTCAGAGGGACAGGTCATATCACTGAATATAATGTAAAATGAATACGCTGCTCAGTAAAATGTACCTCATTTTGTAATTGCACTTCTAGGAACTTTAGGCAGTTTTGCTCTTGATTGAGGGTGCTGTCACAGAAACCGGTGTTGATTTTACTGAAATGTAACAGCAGTATTTGAGGACCCATTGCCCTTGATGCTGAAGGAGGCTAGTAAATTATCATGCAGATAGTCGCCAGACGGTCAACAGATGGCTCCTAGGGAATATTTGAATAAGCATGCCAGTTAAACCCAGTTGCCTAGAAATAGGATGTGGAGAGCCTCCATGCCAGTCAGCCGCCATGCTGTCCCTGAAGGGTCTGAAGGGCCAGCCAACCAAACTAACAGCACATGTCATGCTCTGAGCCCACATTAGAGTCCTGAGAAAATGTGAGCCTCAGATCAGGATCATATTTTGTTAAATACCTGCTGGGTGTCTGTTTACAATGAAACTGTCACTGTTTTCATATTGTATTTACATTTCCACTTCTTGTTGGTTTGCTTATTAGTTACACTGACATAAGGTATATTTTTTTCTTTGCTGTTTCACCTTTTATCTTGGACCTTTTATCAGGAGCAGCCCCTGGGACCCTTGGGCAATATCAAACCACCTACAGCATCCTAGAGCCTGCAGCCAATGGAACATGCCCAGAACAGCTCCCCTGGGAACATCACTTTCAGCCAGCTGGGGGATCCTTATGAGATGAGATCTAATTTGAGGTCACTCATCATCTGATTTGTTAAACATCTGTACTGGTTGGTAATTACATATAGTGAACACTAGAGGGAAACAGAGTCTAAAAAACAATTGGCACAAGTAGAGTAATGGTACTGGTACCTGGGTTGGTAGCTCACATATGGGCAGTGGGAATATTGATATGAGAAGGTCTATATTCTGTTTCTCAGGGACTTGGGCATTTCTATCACATGGTGCAGGCAGGACAAAGAGGTGGATGATCCACTTGCGGCTCCGGAAGAACACAGGAACAGAACATGAGACCACTAGGAACACTACAAAACAAAACGGACCATGAGGGGTCAAAACTAGCACAACCAAAAGGACCTACAAGGGGGAAATTGGTAACACAAAACAGGCAGAGAAGCAAATATGGCAAACATGCAGAAGCACCAACATCCCAGAATCAGGGAACCGCAGTCAACAAGACCACCAACAACAAAATGCTAAATGTACTAAAACATTTGGAGATGTGTGTGAAGCAATGAGAAAAGATGATCTGCTGTATGGAAGTGACATTCTTGTGCGGGAATTACAGTTGTTGTTTTGCAAATGTTAATTGAGAATAATTGTAACAATATTGGATGGGTTTAGAAATCCAGCCATGACAGAAGAATATGCTATATTCTCATTAGACCCAAATATGCTAAAATGACCACATTTATCAATTTAGACAGTCAATTTTTTTTTCATTTTGGTGCAACATGTGACTGAAGCCGCAAGCAAATCTTTATTCCATGAACCACACACTTCCTAATTTGTAACACACTAGTGATAACTTACTGCACTTTTTTTGCTTAGTATGTTAAGGTTTAATATAAATTCAAATTTGAACTGAAATGCTCTGTGACCATGGTGTTAACAAATCATGGCATTGGAAAGTCACACAGAAAGGTCAAGTGTAATTTCTCATGTCAGCAGCCTATGTGGGAAGCCAGCCAACCAAACTAACATTTTGGGTCCCAGGTTTTCTCCCTGATCTGCAGTAACCCAGGCATTTGGTTCGTTATGTACATTTTCTCACCATGGTGAGGCAATGTACACAAACGTTCTCATGATTTCAAATGAATTGCATTATGTGCAGCCAGTTCATCTTTGTGAATAAGCCTTAGCACTGGTGCACCGCAGGGATGCGTGCTGAGTCCCCTCCTCTACTCCTTTTTCACACACGACTGCAAACCTATACATGATTCCAATATCATTGTTAAGTTTGCAGATGACACAACTGTGATTGGT
>JABFEA020000038.1:661074-685487 GCA_019775915.2 Cyphomyrus plagiostoma
AGAATTTATTTGCCATGAATTAGGTTTATGATATTGAATGAAATGTGTGACCATAACCCCAGTCAGTGAAAGTGTGTTCCCTACTCCTAGACTCTAGAGGGTTATAGACTGTGCATACCAACTTTCACAGGTTTTCACATTTTTAATCTTTCACTCAGGTTACAATATCCACCTGCCTTAAAGCTGCAACAATAATACCAGTACCCAAACAGATCAACATCACCTGTTTGAATGATTACTGACCAGTAGCGCTCATTCCTGTTGTCATGAAATGTTTTGAGAAACTTGTTTTGAAATATATCAAAGCTAGTTTGCCTGCCAATTTTGGTCCATATCAGTTTGCTTATACAGCACATAGATCAACAGCTTGTTGAACATGGGTCAAGTTCCTAGACAGACATATATCAAAATAATACAGAAATAATACTGTCCAAGCAATTACTAGGGCAGCACACCCTGTGAGGCGAACGTACTCCCTTGCAGTGTTTTGCCTGCGTCGGTGGTGTATATGCGCTCTGGGACGAAGGGTCTGACGTTGGAGGCTGCTAATGGCAGCAGTATTTTGACTTATGCCAGACATGTCAAGGCAGTCTGTTTTGGTGGCCAGCGGTTCCGGTGGCATGTTGTGGTGGTGAAGGGTGTCCACCCCTCTGCTGGATGCCAGTTTTTTATGTGCCAACAACCTGCTGGTGGACATAAAACACCAGCACCTGGTTGATGCCAGGACTTTCCATTCTGTGCTGTGCTTGTGAAGCAGGGCTGGATTGTCTCAGCTGTCTAGCGCCTTGACGGCAGATGACACTTTCGCCTGCATTCTGGCGGAGTTCCCAGACCTCACCAAGCCCACCTTTACATCAGTCATTGGCCATCGCTAGGGCGGAGTTTGCTGCATTCGAGTGCCTCGGTATTGTTTGCCTCCTGTTGGGCTCCAGACCACTCTCAAGTCAGACCTGCAATCCTCGTCGCCCGAGTTCTGCGTGTGCCAGGGGATTTCCTGCCCACCACTGCCTCTTGGTGCGCTGAACACCAGCGCTCCGCTCTGTGGGACTTGGCTGGGGCTTTCATTCCAGTATCCACGACTCAAAATGGGGTGCCCCAGACGCATGTTCCGGAGGGTTTGGCCGGGGGCCGCATATGTATTTGTCTGCCAAGTCAATCCCACTGTGGCCGCCTTATGATGGGCCCTTCCGTGTGCTACAATCTGGGGACAAGTTTTTCACACTGGACATTAGGGGCAAGTCAGACCGAGTTTTGATGGACTGTCTGAAACCTGCCCATTTGGACGTGGACACCCCAGCACTCTCCACCCATGCTGCTGTGCATGTGCAGGGGACTGCTTCGGCGACGAATGGGCGCGCAGCCTCCCAGCCTATTGTGACTCGTTCCAGTCGGGAGGCTCAGCCTCCCCGCAAGTTGGACTTGTCTGTTTTTGTGAGTTCTGGGGGTGTGTGTGTAGGGGCTCCTACCTTTTTAGACAAAATTCATTCTTTCTTACCTTTGCTCATGCATGCAGGGGGTGGTGTCTTGACTGCCTCTTTCCCTTTTTCTGCTGTACTGCAGCACCACAATTTCCCTGCCTTGCTGTTGTTTAAAAATCTGTTAACGTTAGCACGATTATAATAATTTTGGAGTGATTACAGAGCAATTGGAGTGTTCCCACTAAATATGGAAATGTATTGCTGTCATGGCAGAAAATAAAAAAGTTCTGAAAATCATATTATGACGTGAACCATATCACGTAATAACGTGAAACGTATCGCGTCATGGTGGCTATAACTGTCTGTCAATATTTGATAAATCTGTGATTCAGAGAGGCAGAAAAAATAGCCTTTTAAATTAAAATCCACTTTTCAACACCTAAAAATCAATCAGGTCAGAAACCACATCATAACGGTACAGTGTATAAAAAAGTACATTCAATCAAGACACTACCTTTCCTCGATCATAAATGTTGACAATAAGTGTCAACACAAACTTCTGTGCAGAATATGGCTAAGCAGAATAAGTGAAGATTTACCAGCAGCCCCTCTGGCACTCAGATTCAAATGAATGAACATCGGCTAGGGATTAGCTGAACAGGCAAACAGCTGGCCGGGAAATCACTGTCTCATCCAATTGCCACACATAAACGCTTGTTTAGTTGTTTATGCCAGCTCTGTACATTAAAGGATATTAAAACATATGTATGCTATACCAACATCTAAAATTATTCACAAAACCACTATGTTCAGTCAATGCAGAGTAATAGTCTGATAGACAACAAGTTTCCTGTCAACATTAATAAGTAAGTATTAATGCTCCTCTACTTACGAAGGAGTTCCAAACACTGCGTGTGGCAGGAGTAGCGGCCAGAAGTTGTCCTAGGTGGAATTGGCATGCAGAAAAAAAAATGATGTTGCGGACAGGATAGGAAGGATAGTGATAGGAAGTTTGGCTCAATTAACTGATTAGATTCTTTCAAACTGTCCGTTGTAATGAATCGATTCTAAAACTGATTCTATGATTCACTTTTTTTTCTTCTTTTTTTGCACCAGACCATATGACTCAACGAATCATGGGATCGGATAATAGATCTGTCTCAAGGTTATGTTATTTGACTGAAAGACAGCGCTGGTGTTCAACAAAAATGTTCAGCTTGACTATTCACAATAAAAAAAAAAACAATATATAAAAAGCAGAAAGGGTGTTGATGCTAAATAAACATGCGTGTATATGTAGTTCTTATTTTATTTACTTAAGCCAAATTAATGTGCATGAGTATCAAGGACTACACAGTTAACAACAACTGCTATTATTATTATTATTATTATTATTACTTTCACATTTTATCATTATTTTTGCATTAGGTGGCATTGATGATACCCAGGTTTTTATTTGCATTTTATAGGCCAAGTGTAAAACATCTTCAAGTGATAAACTGCCTTCAACCATTTAGTTTGTTCATCCATCCATTTGTCCATGCTGTTTAAACACTTCTCCAGTGCAAGGCTGCTCGTATAAAACTAACATTGTAAACCCTTTATTATTTTGTACTATCGTGCTTTTAGAAATAGGAATTGAATAATACCATGAACCTGTAATTCGAAGGGTGGTGGAATGGATGGATAGATGGCTGGAAAAGAGCTCCTGTTTGCCTCTTCAATAAGCTCTTTTCCTTCTGTTACTCTTTCCCACAGATGTGTGTGAGAGCCAGAGAGTCATCGACATAAATAAAGGCCCCCTGTATCGCACAGCCGGCTACCCTCTGGAAATCTCCTGCAATGTCAGCAACATGGCAAGCTACACTCGACAGCACTTTGAGTTCTCCATATATAAGCCGGCCCAGCCCAACCAACCAATCAAAATCATCAGCACCAAAGACCCCAACTTCGCCTATGCCAAATATTCTACAAGAGTGAAAACCAAAGACATTGAGATTGAGCGTAAGAGTGACTTCTCTGTGCTACTTCACATCAAAAGCACGGACGATTCGGATGCAGGCGAATATGAGTGCTCCACCCCCAATGTAGATGACTTGTATTACGGCAGTTATGCCGAAAAGACCAAGATAAACAGTAAGTTAAAATCATGCATATGTGTTTAAATAAATACACATGCAAGAAAAGCTGATGTATGAGATGTTATACCCTAAACTACATGTTTCACATGGTTCTGTAGCTCTCTCTTAACATTATCCTTAACCCTTATTCCACAGTCATTCAGGACACTCTGAGTGCCTCTTCTGATGACATTGACCTGTCCAAGACGGAAGGAGAATCACTCATGCTGGACTGCGAGGTGTCTACCCAAAGCTTCCAGCACACCCACCTCTCTGTCACCTGGTACCTGCAGGCGGCTGGGGACAGCCAGCCCCACCCCATTATCCAATTATACCGGGATTTTACTCTGAAGCCTGGGGAAGGCTTTGAGGAACGGTACCACACCGGCCTGCTTAGCTTCAATAAGGTGGGTGCAACCACCTATCGGCTTGCTCTGTCTAAGGTACAGGTGAACGACCAAGGCACCATCTACTGTGAGGGCAGTGAGTGGATCCAGGATCCAGACCTTTCATGGTACAGACTGGCCTACAAAAGAACCAATGGGACAAGCCTCCAGATCCAGCCAATGAGTAAGTCTGAGTTATAGAGCTCTGTTACAGACACATATGCATGAAACATTCACATATAAAATGCTTAAAAATATGAAAAACGAGATTCTACTGCGGAAGCAGTGAAGTTTTTGCACACTTAAATTGACTTTGAATGAACACACATATGCACAAATTTAAAATGGGGTGATTGGCCTTGTGAAAACATATTACGAAGATTCTAAGCAAAATAAATGGTCAACTTACAATTGTGGCTCCTACTGTTTCATGCTATGCAACCTTCCTATTTACAAGTCTATCAATCATTTCAAGTATTCTTGGTACCATGGGAATTCAATAATTTCTTGACTACTTGTTTACTTGTTACTTTTTAATATAAGTATAGAAGTCATTGTCAGTGTATAAGTTTAGATAACATTAACCTCATGGTGGCTTGGTATTGGGTCCTGGGTTTTTAAACAAAAAACAATACTTGCAGTTAAACAGGGTAAATTCTTAAATTCACTGTATTAACTTAGTTGATGAACTACCTGTATGCACATAATGATACACTATATTGTACAATGGTAGAACCTCTACAAAGCTCTATCATTGGCATGTAACCCCTCTTCCCCTGTCATAGCTGCTGATCCAGACTTCTTTTCTGTGCGCTTGAAGACCCCTAAGGAGGGTGTCCGTGAGGGTGAACTTCTGACGATGAAGTGCACAGTGGATGCACAGAATCTTCCAGATCGATATTTCACTGTGGCTTGGATGCGGCTTGGCAAGGAGGTGGCCCGTGTTGGCCCCACAGGAGTGCCCTCTGTCACCCAGGATTACGAACGCAGGATGCAAGAAGGAGAGGTCAGCGTGGTGAAGAAGAGTGACAAGGACTACATGTTGTCCTTCAGGCCTGTCAGACTGGAGGACCAGGGGGAGTATCAGTGCAAGATTTGGAGGGTGGACAAGGGTGAAGCGGGAGCCTTCATTCAGGGGCCGAGCAATGAGTCCAAAGTGGAGAACGTGCAGATCACTGTCACAGGTGTGTCTGAACACTGCTGGCAAGTATAAGATCAGTGGGGAATCTGCTCATTCTGAAAAATGAGACAGAACAATAGACATAAATACTTCCCATTAATCACCAAGGTGGATGGGCCATTAGAGAAAAGCATTTGATGGTCAGTTACTCTGCATGACGCTAAATCACTGAGTTCTATTTATATCCATCACAAACGTACATGGTCTTTCATAGGTGTACTTCCTATGATAAAGGTGAACTAGTCTGAGATATGCAACTGTGCCACCAGTGTTCATTTCATGAAACTGCATTCACAATGCAGTCCAAAACTGTACTGTCTACATAAAACCTAAATCTTTAAGGTGTTTCCTTTTATATCTTTTGGATAGTTTCATTATATGAAGGGTATTTTGTGACAATATTCAATAAGTAAATATGTGATGTAAATGATTATTATAATTATCATTTAAATTGCCGTTTATTTATTATATGTGTCATTTATACTAAGCCCCCCAAGGGACCTGCGCAAATAATTAAAATGCTCATATTTTCATATGCACACCTGTCGCTTTTCTATAATGACCCATCTACCTTGGTGATTAATGGGAAGTATTTGGTCATTGGTACTGAATTTACACACTGCAATGATTGATAAAATCGTAAGATTTATGCCCCACTGCATAGGGGAATTGATGGCTGGGGTATACTGGCTACATGAAAGTTTCCGGTGGACAAATGATTTTTTTTAATTGCAATTTAAATGATTTCAGCTGGTGGGATGGTGTGAGTTGGGCAGTGGCCAAAGGCGGGGACCTTGGCGATCCGATCCTCGGCTACAGAACCTAGCTCTAGGGACAAGGAATGTCACCTTTCTGGTGGGGAAGGAGCCTGAACTGGTGCGCGAGGCTGTGAAGTTCCGACTAGATGTGGTTGGGCTCACCTCGACGCATGGCCTGGGCTCTGGAACCCAGGGGGTTGGACCAACTTCCACTCTGGAGTTGCTCATGGGGAGAGGCGCCGAACTGCGGTGGGAATTCTTATTGCCCCCTGGCTGGGTACTGTACATTGGGATTTACCGGGGTGGATGAGAGGGTAGCCTCCCTCCGCCTTCGGGTGGGGGGATGGGTCCTGGCTGTTGTTTGCACTTATGCACCCACCGTTTTTGGAGTCCTTGGAAGGGGTTTTGGAGAGCACTCCTCCTGGGGATTCTCTTGTTCTGTTGGGGGACTTCAATGCTCACGTAGGCAATGAAGGTGAGACCTGGAGCGGCGTGATTGGGAGGAACGCCCCCCCGATCTGTACCTGAGCGGTGTTTTGTTATTAGACTTCTGTGCTCGTTACGGATTGTCCATAATGAACACCATGTGCAAGCATAAAGGTGTCCATATGTGCACTTGGCATCAGAACACCCTAGGCCGCAGTTCGATGTTCGACTTTGTGATAGTGTCATCAGTCTTGTGGCCGCATGTATTGGACACTCGGGTGAGGAGAGTGGTGGAGTTGTCAACTGATCACCACCTGGTGGTGGGTTGGCTCCGCTGGTAGGGGAGGAAGCCAGTCAGACCTGGTAAACCCAAGTGTATAGTGTGAGTCTGCTGGGAACGTCTGTCGGAATCCCCTGTCGGGGTTTCAACTCCTACCTCCGACAGAACTTCGCGATTGCCTTGAGGGAGACGGGGGACTTTGAGTTCGAATGGGCCATGTTCTGTGCCTCCATTGTCGAGGCAGCTGACCGGAGCTGTGGCCATAAGGTGGTCAGTGCTTGTTGCAGTGGCAATCCCCGAACCCGCTGGTGGACACCGGTGGTGAGGGATGCTGTCAAGCTGAAGAAGGACTCCTATCGTGCCTTATCAGCCTGTGGGACTCCAGAAGCAGCTGATGAGTACCGGCGGGTCAAGCAGAATGTGGCTTCGGCGGTCGCTGAAGCAAAAACTCGGGTAAGGGAGGAGTTTGGCGAGGCCATGGAGAATGACTTCTGGACTGCTTTGAGGAGATTCTGGTCCACCATCCAGCATCACAGGGTGGGAAAGCAGTGCAGCATCAACAATGTTTATGGTGGGGATGGTGCACTGCTGACCTCAGCTTGGGATGTTGTGGGTCGGTGGAAGGAATACTTTGAAGACCTCCTCAATCCCACCGACACGCCTTCCACTGAGGAAGCAGAGTCTGGGGACTTGGGGGTGGACTCGCCTATCTCTGGGGCAGAGGTTGCTGAGGTGGTTAAAAAAGCTCCTCGGTGGCCGGGCCCCGGGGGGTGGATGAGATCCGCCCAGAGTTCCTCAAGGCTCTGGATGTTACAGGGCTGTCATGGTTGACACATATCTGCGGTATCGCGTGGACATCATGGGCGGTGCCTCTGGATTGGGAGACCCGGGTGGTTCTTCAAGAAGGGTGACCAGAGGGTGTGTTCCAACTATAGGGGGATCACACTCCTCAGCGTCCCTGGTAAGGTGTATTAGAAGGTGCTGGAGAGGAGAGTCCGTCGGATAGTCGAACCTCAGATTCAGGAGGAGCCGTGTGTTTTTCGCCCTGGCCGTGGAACAGTGGATCAGCTCTATACTCTCAGCAGGGTCCTCGAGGGTGCATGGGAGTTTTCTTAACCAGTTTACTTGTGCTTTGTGGACTTGGAGAAGGCATTCGACCATGTCCTTAGGGGAGTCTTGTGGGGAGTGCTCCGGGAGTATGGGGTGCCGGGCTGCCTTATAAGGGCTGTTCAGTCCCTGTATAACCGGTGTCAGAGCTTGGTCCGCATTGCCGGCCGTAAGTCGGACTCATTCCCAGTGAGGGTTGGACTCCATCAGGGCTGTCCTTTACCACCGATTCTGTTCATAACCTTTATGGACAGAATTTCTAGGTGCAGCCAGGGCGTTGAGAGTAGTGACCTCAGGATTAGGCCTCTGCTGTTTGCAGATGATGTGGTTCTGTTGGCCTCATCTGACCGTGACCTTCTGCTCTCACTGGAGCAGAGTGTGAAGCAGCTGGAATGAAAATCAGCAAGTCCAAATCGGAGACCATGGTTCTTAGCCAGAAATGGCTGGAGTGCTCTATCCGGGTCAGGGATGAGGTCCTTCCCCAAGTGGAGAAGTATCTCGGGGTCTTGGTCACGAGTGAGGGAAAGATGGAGCGGGAGATCGACAGGCGGATCGGTGCGGCATCAGCAGTGATGCAGACACTGCATCGGTCTGTCGTGGTGAAGAAGAAGCTGAGCCAAAAGGCAAAGCTCTCAATTTACCAGTTTATCTACGTTACAATCTATCTACGTTACAATCTACAATCTAATTTAGATTGTGAATAGCAATCTTTGGGTGAGAGTGGTACAACACGCCCCCAATGCAGGTAAAACAAAGTAAAGTGACATGGTTCAATTTTTGCTGATTTAACCTAATTTTAAAAACTTTAATACTTCACAGTCATGGTGAAGAAGGAGCAGAGCCAAAAGGCGAAGCTCTCAATTTACCAGTCGATCTACGTTCCTACCCTTACCTTTGGTCACAAGCTGTGAGTAATGACCGAAAGAACGAGATCGCGAGTGCAAGCGGCCCAAATGAGTTTTCTCCACAGGGTGGCTGGGCTCTCCCTTAGAGACAGGGTGAGGAGCTCGGTCATTCGGAACGGTGACTTAAAGTTGAGCCGCTGCTCCTCCACATTGAGTGGAGCCAGATGAGGTGGCTTGGACATCTGCTTAGGATGCCTTCTGGATGCCTCCCTGGTGAGGCATTCCGGGCACGTCCCATTGGGAGGAGGCCCGAGGAAGACCCAGGACACGCTGGAGGGACTATGTCTCTCGGCTGGCCTGGGAACGCCTCAGGATTCCCCCAGAGGACCTGGAGGAAGTGGCCGGGGAGAGGGAAGTCTGAGTTTCCCTGTTGAGACTGCTGCCCCTGCAACCCAACCTCGGATATGTGGAAGTTAATGGATGGATGGAATATTGTAATAAAATATCCTCCATTTTAAATAGGCATGATCTCCTGCTATATAATTGAGGACAAGTGCTACAGGCTGATCATAGACTCACATTTACTGCATGCTTCTGTCCACAGAAAGCAACTTGATGGTCACTTCACCAAGCCTGATGGTGACTGCCATCCAAGGCAGTGTGTTGCAGGTCTCCTGCACAGTGACAGGAGCTAAGGGACAGGTGTCTGTGACCTGGCAGCACATGGAAGACCAGGGAACCTTCAGTGATATCATCACCCTGAATCAAAATGGAATAATGGATCCCGCTCTGCGATTCCAGCAAAGGATGGAAATGGGGGACGTACAGGTCCACCGTGTGTCAGCCAGCTCCTTCACACTCAAGATAGCCAATGCACAGCCCACAGATTCAGGGACTTATAAATGCATTGCATCTGACTGGGTGACTGATAGCAATGGGAATCTGAAAAAGGCTGACAGCAAGTCCCAGGAGCTCAAAGCTATTGTTCAGCCTATGAGTAAGAGCATGTTTACATAAGCACTATATGTAGAAAGTAGCATAGCAATTAAGCACCTGCACTTTTAACATGAAGATTTCTAAAATTGTGAAGGGTACTTTAGAAATACCCTGAGTAAATGATGGATAAAGAGTAATGATAAAAAGTAATGTACAATTGTCTAAAGCAGTGTTTCTCAACCCCAGTTTTCGGGGACAACCTGGCAGTCTACAATTTTGTTCCATCCCTGCTCTGCACACACCTGAACCAAACAATCAAGTAACCATGAATACCGAATGCCTGGTATAGGTGTGTTGGGAGCTGGGAGAGAGTAAAAATGTGCTCTGTCTAAACACTGTTCTAAAGCAATAACTTCAAGTGGTGTCATATTCTGACACTTTTTAAGGTCATATTCTGAGTGGTGACACATTCTGACCTGACACCTATTGTTCTATAGGATCCCTCATACGTGCATCTTTAAGTGGGCGCAAAGTTCAGGAAGCAAAGGAAAATGATACATTAGAACTCATTTGTAAAGTGAAGAGGCCCAAGATACCTTTATCAGTGACATGGAAGTTTAAGCATGAAAATGCAACATCTGAAGAAGAAATAGTGTCGCTGCTGCATACTGGTGATATAAGGTGGTATAAAGAAAGCCATACTTATCTGCCAAAAGCAGAAGTTCAGGAGGAAGAAACCAGCTTCACACTCAAAATGTACAGGGCCAGCATCTTAGAGGCTGGATTCTACCAATGTGTCATTGAGACATTTTTAAGACAAGTGCAAGTGTCATCGATTCCCTCCAACCACTTACGGGTGATTATTACACGACCAGGTAAATGAAAAAAAGAATAAAATTTTTGCATACATTTGTGCACATCTAACAGGTTTCTCAGTGCCTTTTTGGGTTTTTAGGTTCAATATCCTCCTGAGACCCAACCCATTCATTTATGTCTATTGTAGTGGACATCTTTTCACTGTTGTCAGGAAACTTATTTTTTCTTGTTATACACTAAAGACGACATGCTGTGAAATTAAAAATAAAAATAAATTTGAAAAAAATCTAAATTGTAAGATGTCATTTCCTCCAAAGACAAATAACCTAAAATTGAAGCATACTTTTTTCCTTGGGTCTCAGGAGAATATATAAATTACATACAAAACAGCCCACTTGCTTATTTCATTCTCTTTGTGCCATCATCACTCCCTTAGTGAGCACCTTGTCCATCACGATGGGCCCTCCATCTCCCCTGAAGTATAATGCAAACTCAGATGTTCTGATGGAGTGTCGCATCCTCAAGTCTACAGTCAACTCCAGCCGCTTTGCTGTCTCCTGGCTTGTCCAAAGGGAGGGAGAGGAACATCACACACTTCTCAGTATGGATCATGATTCTGTCACCTCTGGGATCCAAGGAGAGAATAGGTTCAGCCTAATGAGGAGTGAAGCCCAGCTGTACACACTGATGATCAGGCTGGCTAAGCCTTCTGATAACGGTCTGCACTACTGCCAGGTGGAAGAGTGGCTGCAGGACCCACATGGGGTCTGGTACACGCTGTCCTCACAGTCTGCCTCCGTGGAGCTCATTGTCACACTTCAAGGTATGTTAAAGTCCATTACACACTTTTCTCTTGTCTCTTGTTATCTAAACAAAAAAAGATATTGCACTTTGTTGTGTCAGCCAGTGTTGCAATGTTCCCCAAGGACAGGAGATGGCATGTTTCATTTGATAGCCTCTAATAATCGTATAATACTCCAAGTTATATAAGCTTTGTTATACATGACTGTAAAATAAGTCAGTTATATCACTAAATCCATTAAAGTTATTTTAAGTAGAAGTCACACAAAATTTCTCAATAACTTTTAAATAATTTAGTTTAATTAAGTCTATTGTCTTTATTCTATTTATCAATTTTTTGTTATTTATTGGATTTTATTTCAAATTAAACCAAATACCTTAATCCACGAAGTCTGTATTTGCTGGTTACTCCTGTTTCCTTAGACCTCGATCAATATTATTCTGTAAAGACTGTTTAAATTTCCAGAGGTAATAAGTTGTTACTTGTCTGAAATATGCTGTTAGCTTATAGGAAAGAAAAACCAAGACTATATAATCACCAGTTTTGGTCTCCCTCTATTTGCTTGCCATTCATTTCAGGATTGATTTTAAAATATTACTGCTTATTTTTAAAGCCTTAAATGGTCAGACCATTTATATCTGACAAAAATTCTGCACCTCCATAAACCAATCAGAACCTAGATCTAGGTATAAGAGCAGAGATAATTTTGCTGTTGCAGTGGTGGCTCCTGCACTTCACATATCAAAACTGACCAGTCTGTAGAAACTTTCCTGTTGAAGTCCCTGTTGAAGTCTCATTTATTTGTACTGGCATTTGCTGTAAGTGAAGCGTGATATCTTTGACTTTCCTAATGGAGAGTTAATTAATTAATCAATAAATTAGTCTGAATGTTTATTTATTTATTTATTTAGTTAGATGTTTTAAAATATGATATAATATTGGTGGTGTAAATCACAGCTTTCCTCGTCTAGGCGACTTGGTAGCTTGCAGCAGCTGGCACGGTTGAACGCGTCATCCATCCTCTATTTTTTATGCCAAACGATCTACCCAACCTACCTTTGCAATCAACCAGTAGATCGCGATCCAGCTATTGGGCACTCCTGGTGTAGACCATGTATACTTCAGAGTGGATCATGAAAACAATACTGGAACAGGCGAGAAAATAAAAATGCATGTATCGATATTTATGCGGTCACATCGATGCATTGGATCGTTTTCCGTTGAATCGATATATATCAGTACAAATCAATGTATTGTTACACCCGTATTTAATAGTTTCTGCATTTCATAAAAATTCAGATTGCTGTGTCTATTCATGTTTAATTTTTGACTGTTTAGCACTTTGGTCTTCTTTGATTGTTTAAATGTGCTATAGAACTAAACTTTGACCTTAACCTGAGTGGCAGAAGTAATAAATACATATTTATTGTTGAGGTTATAAGTAGCCAGCAGTAAAACAATCTTGCAACACTCATGCTGATTTTAAGGTCTTATGCCTGTTAAATGGATTGGTCCAAGTTACTTGTTAGGTCTTCCCATTTTGTAAAGAATAGCAAATTCGCTCAAATGTCATTTTTTCTGTGTCAAAGTAATTTCGCACTCAGAATCACCTGTTCTTTTTGCTGCTTTTCTAAACATTCTTTTCTTCCATCAGAAAGTGAATTCAGACTGATGAAAAATAATACTGAGATCTCAGTAGCCGAAAACCACCCTGTGACTATCAACTGCACCCTGGGTTCTGGCAGTACCACATCTTTGTCTCACTATTCCATCACCTGGTACTTCAATGAAATCAACTCTTCAGCCACATTGGTGCTAGCAAAATTTGGACCTCGAGGTGAACTGGACCCTGCAACTGTAGTACCACAAGGGATGTCTTTCTATCGAACAGCCCTCGACACCTTCAGGCTGACCATCCATAAAGCCAGAGTTAATGACAGTGGTGACTACTCCTGCTTGGTGGAAGAGCACCAGCTAGGCCCAGAAAGAACCTTGCTGCTGAAGGCCACTGATGAGTCAGGAGTCACCAGAGTCAGCGTGGAGTCAACAGGTATGTCTTTGTTCATTCATTCAGTAGATGTTGCCCAGTCATTCACCTTGAACTGACACATAAGATTCCATTTCAAAACTCTTCTCTTTACCTATACGACTCTTAATAATCTTGCTTCCCCTGTCTGTTTGACCTCTTGCTGCCCCACCAGACCCCTCACGTTCTTACATCTTCCTCCTCTGGGCTCCTCATTGTTCTTCCTTCTCGACTCCACAGCTTCTCCAGGGTGCCTCCTCGTCTCTGGAATTCCCTTGCCTCTGATATCTGCAACTCTGCCTCTCTCCCAGGCTCCAAATCTCATCTTCAAACCATCTTGGTTTCAGAAGCTTCCCAGTTCCCTCCATTCTGCTTTCTCTTGTTTTCCACGTCACTGTATTGCTTATCACTGTCTGCTGGCTGCAACTATCTGTCTCTGTGTGTATTTTTCCCTCTCTGTGTTCCATGTTATCAAATATTAGTATCTTTGGTTTTTGAAAAGTGCTGTATAAATCCAACATATCATCATTATTAGTATGATTAATTCAGTTCAATTTTATTTTATTTATATAGCACTTTTAACAACAGTATTTGTCACAAAGCACTTTACATATGACCGGCCCGAATCCCCACCAAGTAAGCCTGAGGTGACAGTGACAAGGAAAAACTCTCTCTAGCAAGAAGAAACCTTGAGAGGGGACCCCATCCTCCTCTGGGCAATCGGGGAGCATGAAATTGTATTGACATTGACATTAATTCCAGTCCATATAGTTTTAAAGACCCAGTTGGTTCCATGTAATTATTTCCAAGGAGTCCAGGTGAAGGTTCAGACGGTGTTGTGTCAGTTCGGGATCGGCTCAGAAAAGAGAAGACAGAGAAGAGTTATTGGCCTGCACCTAACATAACCTCCAGCAGTACTAAAGTAACTATGGCAGCCTGGCTAAAAGAGACCTAGAAGGAAGCACAGACATGAGGGTTTCTAGGGGTTATGACGTCAAGCCAAACTACCGTCAACAACTTAAGTGATCAGCGAGAGTGGCAGGATGACCTTTTTTTTTTTTTTTTCTCTTTTTCCCTCCACCACCCCCCCTCTGCGGAGGACTGCTTTATTTCTACTTAAATATTTATTTATTTTTATTTACTTCCTCAATTGAAGGAGAGGGAGGGGGATAGAGAGAGAGGGGGAGAGAGACAGAGAGAGAGAGAGAGAAAAAACAGATAATCTGCCGCCCCACCCCCCAGCCGCGGCCCGACAGAGCCGGGAGGGCCAGGCCCCGCCAGGCAACCGGCAAGGGTGAGCCAGCACATAGCAGAGCATCCAGCCCCGGACATCGAGAGCCACCAGGCATCGGCAGCCGGGGGCCCCAGCCACTGGCAGGGAGTGTGGCGGGGGGCAATAGAGCCTGAGATGTTATTCCAGGTGGAGTCTAAGACCCAACCTGACACAATCGTATAGACAAACAATACACAATCATACGTTCCCACCCTCATGCACACATAGACAAATATTCACATATTCGCCCAACATGGAGACACACAAAAATGAACGCCATACACACACTCATGCTCTCCATATACACTCTATACTCCAAGATCCAGGCACCCCCACCCCCAGCGGGGCAATGCGCCACCTGATCCCAGAGATGGACCCCCTTTTTTCCTCTGGCATGGGGACCAGAAGACCACCCTGGACCCCGCAGCAGCCAAGAAGCCCACCAGCTCAGATCCCAACCGGACGGCTAGCTCTTCTTCTCAGCCCCCGGCTCTAGGTGGCGAACAGAGAACGGGGGTGTGAAAAGACCCCATGCATCCCCCCACCCGCTCAGATGTGGTGTTGGTGCGTGTTGTTCTAAAGAGCTTTAAAACAGGGGAAGGGCAGGGCGCCAGCCACCCTCTGCCAACCAATAGCTGGTGTCAGCTCAGCCCCTCCCCCGAACCCTCAATGTCTATGTGCGATTAAAATTGAGAAGTGGGCACTGGCACCAAAGGTAAGGCTGAACGAACAAACTTTGCTGCACGCTGAAGGCCCCCGTGCCAGGGCCGAGCCCCAGTACATGCGCCAACCCACACCCCGGCGACACTCCCACCAGGACCCAAGCCCCCCCAACCCAACCGGAACCCCAGCCTGGAGGCAGAGCGCCCCCAGAACCCCAAGCCCGTCCCGGACCCACCCAGGAGCAGCATGGCCGCCAGGCCGGTAACCTACATCCGCCAGCGCAGGCTACCCCAGCAGCGCTGCATGCAGCCGCCAGAAACACGCCACCCAAGAGCCACCAAAGCCCCATCTAGGCCAGGACCGCAGTCCCAGTGCTGAACCCCCCCCGGAACCCCCCCCCCTGGAACCCCCAGGCCCCCCCAGCCCCACCCCAACAACCAAGACCGAAACCGGGGCGTAAAAGCAGAGATTGTTTCTCTGAGAGTTCTGAACACTAATAGCAAGTTTATTCCATAACTGTGATGCTTTTTGAGCAAATGCTCTTCCCCCAAAGTAGTGTTCTTTATTCGGGGTTATGAACAGAAGACATGCATCTTGTGATTGAAGCATACAAGTCAGAATGTAGTTGCAAATGCGGTCACTCACATACTGTGGTAAAATGGTGCAAGACCATTTACAGCTTTGTTAAGAGTAGTATTTTGTAGTCAACATGAAATCTAACTGGCAGCCCGTGGAGTGAAGATAAAATTGGAATAATATGATAAAATTGGAATAATATGATCATATTTTTTAGTTTGGGTGAGAACTTTCTGCATTCTAATGACCTATTTGAACACCCGAAATATAAGACATTACAGCCTGGAGGTAATAAATGCATGACCCAGTTTCTCTGCATCTTGAAAGGATAGCACGTTTCTTAATTTGGCAATATTACCCAGGTGAAGGAAGGCAGTACAGCTAATGTTAGAAGCATGTACATCAAACGAAAAATCAGAATCTAGAATAACACCAAGGTTTTTAACAGTACTTAGTGCAATAGATAGTCCATCCAGATTGACTATGATGGCTTTAGTGCCAGTAAGAAGAACCTCAGTCATGTCTAGATTTAACTGGAGGAAGTTGTCTGACATCTACTTTTTGATGTTTATGAAACATTCTTCTATCCTCTGAAGTTGCTGTCAGTCTTCTGGTTTAGCCGATAATATAATTGTGTATCATCTGCAAAGCAATGAAAGCTAACTCCATGCTTACGAATAACTGAGCCTAAAGGTAATATGTATAGTGGAAATAGTAGGGGACCTAAAACTGAACCTAGTTGCACTCCATATTTCACCTTGACATGTTCTGAGGAATCACTATTTAAATTCATATACTGATAGCAGTCTGATAGGTAAGATTTAAACCAAGAGAGTGCCACTCCCCTTATGCCTACAGTTTGTCCAAGCTTGTCTAGGGGAATGGCATGATCTATAGCAGGGATGTCAAACATATGGCCTGTGGGTCAAAACCGGCCTGCCAAAGGGTCCAATATGCCCCGCGAAATTCGATTGTGCAAAAGTGTGAAAATGAGATAACTGAGCAAAACTCAAGCTAAAAGCAGCCCTGGGGACCGAATTGTTTGTATGTTATAAGCGAAACACTGTTTTACTTGTACTTTCACTTATTTGTAGTTTTTTACAATAAAACATTATAGAGAAAATTATAGGGTTCTTTTTATGTGTAGGATGCAATTATTTTCCTGATCCAGCCCAGATGAGATCAAATTGTGCTGTATGTGGCCCCGGAACTAAAATGAGTTTGACACCCCCGATTTATAGTATCAAAAGCTGCATTAAGATCAAGCAGCACTAGAAGCAAGGCACAGCCTTGGTCTGCAGATAGGACAAAATCATTTACCACCTTCAGTAGAGCAGTCACTGTGCTGTGATGAGCTCTAAACTCAGACTGAAATCTTTCATAAATCTGATTCTCCTGCAGAAAAGAGATTAGTTCAATAGCTACAACTCTCTCTATTGTTTTAGAGATAAATGGTCAATTAGAAATCGGTCCATAGTTTTGCATTTCCAAGGGATCCAAGTTTGGCTTCTTCAATAGAGGTTTACTTACTGCTGATTTAAGAGATTTTGGTAGATGGCCAATACTGATTGAGGAGTTAACTATTGCTAGTAGGGGTTCAATCACTGGATCATCTCTTTAAATGTTTTTTTTGGAACAGGATCTAGCATACAAGTAGATGAATTTTAAGATAAGTTAAGGACATCAGTTCTGATGGGTTAACCATGGCGAATGATTCAAATATGGTGGTTGCAGCATTAACAGGCCAGAGAATGTAGGTATTGGAATAGTCAAAATGTTCTGTCTAATTGAACATATTTTTTGGTAAAAAAATTGCATAAAGTCACCACTGGAAAATAACGCAGGATATATTTTTGTTTATTTCAATTAGCTGATATAGATACTCTGATTTAGCAGCACTAAGAGCCTTTTTATAGCTACCCATAGCCTCTTTCCATGCTAGTTCGTACACCACTAGTTTATTTTGACGCCACCTGTTTTAAATGTGTCTCCTGTATTTGACGCCACCTGTTTTGACGTGTCTCCTGTTTTAAAGTACACAAGTGGTCATTATACCAAGGAGCAGTTTTATTTTCTCTGATTTCTCTGATTCTCTTTTTTATTTTTAACAGAGCGATTTTATCTAAGGTGGAACTAAGCATAGACGCTAAACAATCCGTAGTGCTATCAAGTTCAGCGGGATTTGACATTACTTTTGACAAAAAGGATAGCTCAGGGAGATGATCAATAAAGTTGCACGTTTGGCATAGAAGCGAGTCGAGGAGTTAATATTTTGAGCAAGCGTAATGCTCAAATTAAAACTCTATTAAACGTAATAAGGTGATGGTGAGAGATAATACTGGTCTGAGGTATTATAGTACATAAACACTACTGTTAAAGTGTACATGATGGCTGGTAGTAGCACAGCATCGATTTATCTTCATCTTCATTTCATATTTAAATTTTCATACATTTTAAATAACAATTTAATAGGAAGATGAAGTTACATTTTTTTTCCTGTTATTTCCTGATCATAATGTCATTAAAAAACAACAGAGATAATTTTTCATATAGGCCGGCAAGCAAAATATGCACTTCCTGTTTGGAGACATGAATAATAAAGCACCCACCATTCGAAATATATTGATATTCATCATCAGAATATGTGGGAAGGCAGAAAGATTGGATGGCCAGAACATATTTTAGCACATTAATGGACAAACATAGTATATAAAAACAGTGTACAGCAGCCATTATCTATGCCAGTGTGTTATGTGTTAGGTTGCAGGTTAGGTAAACTTAACTAACAGGTCTTCAGTCTTTACTGCCAACTGTCACTTTATTTATATGTGGAATGACAAGGAAACCCACACTGTGCGATCTGAGTGTTCAATGCAGCTTGCAAACTTGAAGTAATTCTGTCAAGTAGGTGGATGGTAGACCTTTAAGTGCCTTATATGTAATTAGGAGAACTTTGAAGTCAGTCCTGAACCTAACAGGAAGCCAATGCAAGGAGCTAAGAACAGGGGTTATGTGTTCAAACTTCCTGCTTTTGGTGACAATTTGAGCTGCTGCATTTTGAATATACCTCAAAGTGTTTAATGTGCATCCGAATCTTGACTTAATTGAAGCACTTAGCTAAAATGTCAAATGTTAAAATGTCAAAAAAAGAAGAGGTGTTATTATGCATAACCGTAATATATATATTATAAAAATATATTTGGGTGTCGTTGGCATGGGACTCATAGTTAACATTATGTTTCCTCATTATATTAGCTAATGGCAGCATGTAGAGAATTTTTTTAAAAAAAAGACCAAGCACTGAACTCTGTGACACTCCATATTTGACTAGTGACATAGACAAAGGAGTACAATCATTTCACACTTGAATATATTGATATTGATTAGTAAAATAAGATTTAAAGCACTTCAACACCATTCCATGCAACCCGACCTCAGATTTAAGTTAGCAAATAGTTAGAGAGGGACTTATTTAATGGACAAACAGATACATGATGAACATAAACTCTGTGAGTGATAATCAAGTCTAGTGTATAATTGTGAACATGCATTGGTCCCAATACATGTTGGTAACATTCAACAGGAGGGACAGGAAACTTTTCCTGAAGGCATCAGTCTCTATCTCCATGTGTATATTGAAATTTCCAAGTATAAAACATATTGTCTAAGTTAATAACCAAGTCAGAGAGAAGATCCACAAATTCAGTCAGAAACAACGTGTGCGATCCCGGTGGTCTGTATATTATAAGAATATAGATAGGCAGGTTGGACATCATTTGAATTTGTGCTGCTTGAAATGGTGTAAAATTTTGTATTCAATTTCTAACAGTGAGCTAAAAATAGTTTCCAGGCCACCTCCATGTCTAGACAGAACTAAAGCCTTCAGTTGAGGTTTCAACAAAAGGAATAGTGTTTGTGGGTCTGAGCCAGGCTTCTATTAAAAAACACAGGACTGCACAGGTCAAGCACCATGTCATTGACAGGAAGTGATTTGTTTGCTAGAGAGCAAACATCCAATTGTCACACGCAGCGATGCACGGAGGGCAGTAAAGGCACTAGAAACCAGGTTTTTGGGCAAACACAGAGTTTTAATGAATGTAGCAACATAAGAAGCAAACAACACTGGGGCTGACATAAAAATGACCGAACTGGGGAAACAAATGGAAACGCGGACTAAATACAATGGACTAATGACAACGATCATTAGGAACAGCTGGTGAACATGGGGAATCCACACAGGGTTAATGAGGGGGCATGGTACACAGAAGGAGCGGACGATCGGAGCATGACACCAATAATGAGCATTTTATGGTAGTGTTGTGGCTAATTTAATCTTATGAAAGTGAATCCCCAGTGGAACATTTATGCCTAAGTCTTGCTCTAATTATATTTAGTTTATTCTTACTAGGCTCACTCAATTCTGTTTCTTCATAGTCACTAGATTTAGAAGATGCCCTGTGATGGAGCACCTGGGTCAAGGCCGAACGTGGGAGGATAAACAGTCTTTGATTTAGGATCGCAAAACTGAGGCCTGGGTGGTGCTCTCATTCAGGCAGGTAATTTACTTGCCATGTTTTGGGATAATATAAATTCAATTAGGGTGAAGACCATCCCATTTATAAAAGCCAAGCCATTCCCAAAACAAGTCCTAATTATCAATAAAGGCTATGTTTTGAGATGCATACCAATAGTGATTTTCCCGAAGCATTCTTTTCACATAGAACTTACAAACGATTTATCATTAAGAAGGCTTCAGGAAACTCATTACAAGTGTCTAACCAGCAGAGAGTGGCCTACTATAGGTTACATCGCCTCTATAGAGAATTGATAAAGGACCAATGACAGTTAGAGTACTGTGGTATCTCGGTTCTGGAACTTAATCCGTTCTGGACTTCATATCGAATCCTAAAAAGTTCGAGTTCTGATCGAATTTTTCCCATTAGAAATAATGGAAAACCAATTAATTGGTTCCCGGCCTCCCAAAATTAAATTAATTAAATAAATATATATATTTTGTTAGCATTTAAACACAAAATGAACAGGATAAAAAAAGAAGAGCATTTTTTCTTAATAGCTTCCAAAACGATAAAGATCTTATCCCAACATTTCCCCTGTCCTGCCCTGGTCATCCGCTCCTTCTGTGTGCCACGCACCCTCGTTATCCTCGTGAGGGATCCCCATGAGATTAGCTGTTTCTGGTTGTTGTCCTTAGTCCTCTGTATTAAGTCTGCGTTTCAGTTTGTTCCCCAGTCTGGTCATTGGGTGCCTTCAACTTGCTTACAGCGCTGGCTTAACGCAACGCATTCTGATCCTGACGCAATGCATTACAGTTAGATGCATTGCGACCCCTCACCCGCCTGCACAAACTGGAACCACCTCCATAACAACATACCTTTGCTCTTATTAGCTGAAGAGTTTAGTTACACGCATGACGTTTGTATCCCAGACAGTTCCGATGCATAATCTGCTAATTCTCCCGAATTTCATGTAAAGCAGTGAGAACTGGTTTTCAGTTAATTCACCTGGTAAAATAAAGTTTAAATAAATTACATAAATGCTCTAATGCTACATGTAAGTTACTGGTTTATTTATTGTTAGTTACTGTAATGGTGCGCTGCTTTATTTGGTTAATCGTCCAGTGTGTGAAGAAGAATTGTATTGTAGTATGACTCATTCCCTGGCACGTACAATTTATATTAGGTCAGTCTTCACGGTTCGACCTCTGATATTCAGATCGAGTTCTAGGTCAAAGTGGTTTGTTCGACTTTCAAGAAATTTGAGTTCTAGTGAGTTCGAGAACCGAGGTACCACTGTACTATATTTTGTTTTAGCTTTTGCACACATAGAAATTAAGCTCCTCGTTAATACCTCAGATTGTCAGGACTTCATATCATTAGTTCCAACATAAACAACCAAAGTGGAGACTTTATTGCTGGAGAGGGAGGCATTTTAGAGAAACCATTGCTTTACGATAGATAGGAACTGTAACGTTTCTAAAAGTTGAGTCTCCAGTCACGATCACTTTTTCTGCTTCGGCAAGTTAACTTTATCACTACTTGTAATATTGTTATTTTTTATGTCTTTTTTGCTTTGACTGTTTTAATATGGCAAAGTTGACCACCTTGCATTTCACTGCGGGTTATTGTCTGACTGTGTACCTTGAATATGACAAAAAAAAAACCCTGAATCCTTGAAAAATGAGCAAGTATTATGATACCCTGCCATGTTACCTCATGGCCAAGAAACAAATGTGTCTTAGAGATGACAAGATGGTGGAGGCGGATGAGGACAGGGCACCACAGCCCATAATGCAAGTCAATTGCAGCTTCAACCTGCTGAACCCAGAAAAAACTAGACGTAATCTACACTCAACCGCAAGGCACAGTATTCACATGTACAGCCGCTACTGCAGAGGGTTCGGATGCCAGCAATCAGAAATGGCAGCATGCACCAAGGGGATGTGTCCATATGTCTGACTATGTGTGTTTGAGGATATGTTAGTGGCATCTTGACCCAAAAGTCTGTATATTTGAATACATAGTGATAAAGTACAGGCTCTTAAGACATAAACAGTTTGTGAAGCGTGATCTCTCCCCTTACGGTGATCAGGGAGACACTATCAGTTGTCTATTTTTTTTTTAGGACCCGATGCAGTGTGGTCTGGCCCCAGCTCCTCTGCAGTGTTCCTGGTTGTGTTTGGGGTCCTTGTGGTTATCTTGATCATCGTGACTGTAGTCCTGTCTCGCATGCTACACCGCCAGTCCGCTGAAATTAAGAGGAAGAAGGGGTCCCTGTGGACTGAGAGCCAACCCTTGAAGCCACAGCCAGAGCTGTGAACCCAGAACCATCCCCCAGCACACATCCAAGTCTTGTTCTCCACAGGGCCATTACTCAGGGATTGCTCAAGGAGTTTTTTTCTGTTTTTGAGTTGCCATGTTTTAGTTGACTTCATTCTTGCACTGTGAATCAATATTTAAAATGTGGGCTATCATTTAAAATCCATCCATCCATCCATCCATTGCCCAACCCGCTTATCCTACTGGGTCACGGGGGGTCTGGAGCCTATCCCAGAGGCAACGGGCATGAGGCAGGGAACAACCCTGGATGGGGGGCCATCCCATCGCAGATGTTTAATTTAACAATAATATAAAAGTATTTTTCAAATTTCAAGTGCATTGATATTTGACTTTTACATATAAAAAAGCACATTTTACAAAGAATGATTTGTGAAACTTCTGTACATAGAACACATGTTATACTCTACATATAGCATATTCAGCATTAGAAAGTAGGACATCTATGGTCTTCTCACTGCTGTGGCAACCAAACCACAGAATGCATCTTTTATGTAAATGTTAGCAGCAGTGTTAAAACCAACTAAAACTAAGGAAAAAGCAGACACCTCTGTTCAAAGAGAAATTACAAAAGTTCTTTGGATGAAGTTCCCATTTTAATGCTTTGCTATTTGTGATTAAAAGAAATGCACCCCTTGTTTTCTATATTGTTTAATGAGCCACTGAACTCATGCATTTTCTTATCTAATTTCATATTCTTACATGATTGAATGAGAGATGAAAAGTTTAATCAACATGAGCATTTCTCTTTGTTAGAATCAAAGTACTGAGTTTGTTGAGTGTTTGAATGTGCTAGTGTGACTGTATTGATACCCTTAGTGTATTTAACGTAGTGGTATTTTGTTTTCTTTTTGTACATTGTTTATTTTATGAAGATAATGTGCAGGAAAAATTAAGTAAAACAGAAACATAAAATTACATTTGCTTTTTCTTTTTTTCATGTGACAACTTTCCTGTTGATATTGCTGCACTGGGAGAGAAAGAGCTAAAACACCAGCTTTGTGTACCTCTATTCATGTCGCTGTTAAAATGAAGCTAATGCAAATAATACATGTAGAATGTTTGAGAGTGTGTTGACTTAACTCTCTGAAATAAATATTATTTTCACATGTCCATGTTATCCCAGGGCCCTGGGTCAAGGGGGGGATTGGCCACTAACCTTTAATAATCAGCTGGAATAATTTGTCAAAAATAAATATTTGTGAAAAATGTACATACAGTAGTATTTGTTGAGACCATCTTATCCCCGGGCATGAACAAGACACATAGTGGACAGTTATGTAAGCTACTTTAAAAATGCTAAGAAGCCATCAGCCACAGAAGGCAGCATGACAAGTGACAGGAAATGAGTCATAGGAAAACCCTGAGCATGTGACCTGGTGGTCACCCAACTGAGTGCTACACTGAAGACTGAAGACTTCCTCACCTATTCCCCCACTGTACTGTACTGTCCCATCTGTCTTTCCTCATGTGACCTTTATAGACCCATCATGCTAATTTAGAATTGGTAGATCTTTGCTGATGTGTTGTTTTAAATGTTAAAGATTGCTTTGAAAGCACTGACAGGGAAACAGTTTTTTCCTCTGTGTGCTGAAGGATCATGGGTATTCCTGCTGTGATGTATGTGTGGCTTATTTCTTTACCACAGCAAGAATTTTGGTTCTTATGTCCAAACATAGGAGAGAACAGAGCACAAACACACTTGAAAAAGAATGGTGTGAAAAAGGAAAAACATCCAGTATGTGGCAGTCCTGTGGGTGAAAATGCCTTGTTGATGCTAGAGGTCAGAGGAGAATGGGCCAATTGATTCAAGCTGATAGAAGAGCAACTTTGACTGAAATAACCACTCGTTACAACCGATGTATGCAGAAAAGCATTTGTAAAGCCACAACACGCACAACCTTGAGGCGGATGGGCTACAACAGCAGAAGACCCCACCGGGTACCA
>JABFEA020000038.1:725027-739883 GCA_019775915.2 Cyphomyrus plagiostoma
TGTTCATCCGACCATATGGTGATTAAAGCCTGTGTTTCCTTGTTTGTCCATCCTTCCGTTTTACTTTTTTAATTTTTTTGTTTCTACTGCTTTTTACTTCATTTCTCACTGTTCGTTTCAGCGGCAGGCTATTTGCATAACCAATCAACAGCAAATACGTTTGCAAGTCCCACCCCAAAGTAGTGAAGTACCAACGAACTACCCCAGCTGCCTTGGCACTTTCAGTACTTGAGATTTCGGTACTGGTACTCGACCGGAAGTCAATGGAAAAGCGAAAGTACTGTACTTTGTGTGGTGGAAAAGCGCCATAGATAAATTAGTGATGCCAAAGGTGAACAACACAGTGCAAATGGTAGCAATCATGCAAGTCGAATACAGCGGAAAGGTCTGAGTGAAAACGATACTTGAGGTAGTCAGTGAATAAATAATTAAATTACTCTCCAGGGGCAGGAGGCAAAGTGGGGAGGTAATGGATAGAGTTCAGCCTCCTGACAGCCTGGTGAATATAGCTGTTTAAGAGTTATGTGGAGCCCGGAGGGTCCGGTACCTTCTCCCTGAAGGCAAGAGGCTGAAGTGGGAGTGTAAGGGGTGGGAGGAGTGGCTTGGCTGCCAGTGCTCATGTTGATTCCAGTGATAAAAATAATGCCTTGCCTACTGAGCACTTTAATGACTTTTAAAGTCTGTCTGTTTGAAAGGCAACCTAGAGCCTGGGGGGAAGCCATTATAGCTTCAAATCGGTGTGACTGTCCGCTATTGACGTAATTATGTTGAGTCCTACCTGTGCTGTAGTGTCTGCTCTTTAAATGTGATACATTTTGTAGCATTAATTGTTTAATTGACCTGAATTTGTCATCCTGTTGTATAACAAGTGATCTTGAAACAGTGCTGATAGTCCTGGGTGTTCATATGTGTGTTTGTCTATAATGGATTTCATCAATGGATGCATATTTAACATAGCGATTGTGGTGTCTTAGGAGTCCGAGTCATTCTGTGAACTGTAACTCAGAGCGCAAACTGCAGAGTGTACCCTGCTGGCCAGGTGAAGCACTGCCCATGTGTGCCCCCCCCCCCCCCAACTCATTACAGGAATCAGCATGGAAGTTGTCTGTCATGTGCTTTGCTTTTTTTTATATGCAGCCCTAGGGTCATGCAGGTTATTTATTATTATAACAACAAAAGCAATAATTTTCCTGAAAAAATAGGAGTATGATTGTTGTCCTCAGCAGCACACATGTGCTCTCAGTTGGTGCTATGTTTCTAGGGAACTTAAGGTGGTTGCTAGGCTTTTGCTAAGGTGTTGCATGTTAGTTGGTAAGATGTCGCTATGTAGTTGCTAAGGTGTTGCTAAGGTATTGAAGCTGGTTGCTAAGGTGTTTATTGGTGGTGTTAAGTGTTAAGGCGATTACTAGGGTGTTGCCTGCGTTGTTGCTAGGTGGGTGTTAAGGATTTGCTAAGTAGTTGCTATGATGTTGCTAAATTAGTTACTGCAGTTTCTAGGGCGTCACTAAGGTGACAGAGTGGCAGGAAACTGATACTGACATCCCATGTTATCTTGACCCTCTGGGGTCTAGGGAACACACTGGGGCATGGTCACACATTTCATTCAATCATAAACTAAATTCATGGCAAATAAATTATTTCTTATATATTTGTTTTGGCATTACACTTATCTTAATTGTAATGATTTGTAAATATGTCAAATTTATGTAGTTTGTAAGTTTGTAATTTGATATCAAAGTATAGACATTGCAAAATGCAGTTTGGGACTCTAGAAAAAACATTATAAAACTACATAGTAAGTAATGCTGGCAGTTTGTTTTGATCCCAGATATCTGATCACCAAATTCATAGGTACGTGAAGATGGTATAGTTGCAACTATGCAAGAAACATCTCCTGGATGCACTGGTACGCATCATCAGTGATGTATCCTGGGGTCAACAGGTGTTTTGGGTCTAGTAACATCGGACACCCTCGCCCTGGTGACCCAGCTGAGGGTGACCAGCAGCTACCCACAGATCAGCCCTCTTCAGCCACAGCCACCTTGTGGCTTTCTCTGCAGCTTCGCTCACAGCCTGGATAGCCCTCTTCTTAGCTGCCCCAGTCACCCCCAGCCGGCCGAGGACTTTGCAGAATGAGCGACCTGCAAAGCCCCTGTATCCCACTTCTATGGGCTCAAAGAATGTCTTCCATCCCCTTCCCCTGCACTCCTGCACTAGTTCCTGGTACTTGGCGCGTTTCCTCTCATTGGCCTCCTCAATCTGCTCTTCCCAGGGCACTGTGAGTTCCAGCACGATCAGATGTTTTGAAACCTCAGATGTGATGATCATGTCTGGCCGGAGGGATGTTTTTGCAATGTGCTGGGGGAACTTCAGTTGTTTACCCAGGTCAGCCTGTAGCTGTCAATTGGAGGCTGTGTTGAGGAGGCCAGTTGTTAACTGTGGCCGCACCTGGGGTTTCTCTCCAGCCTTAATAAAAGAGATTACCTTCTTCCGAGCATGGTGGTGATTGCTGGAGCTGATTTCTGAGGTAATCCTCTCAGCAACTACTTTAAGCACCTGGTCATGACGCCAGCGGTACCAACCTCCGGCCAGGGCCTTTGGGCAGCTGCTGAGGAGATGTTCTTGGGTGCCTCTTCCAGAGCATAGAGGACAGGAAGGTGTCTTGTTCTTCCCCCACACGTGGAGGTTTGCTGGCCTTGGCAAGGTGTTGTATACTGCCTGCACAAGGAATTGTACGAGGTGGAAGTCTGCCTGCATGATGTTTGCCCAGGTGACTTTGCGCTGCAAGGTACTCTCCCATCTTGTCGACGCTCCCTGCTGCTTGAGTCCTACGACCCTGCTTACTCGTTCCTCCTCCTCACCTGCTCGGACCTCTTCCTGGAGTAGCATTGAATTTGATAAATAAATAAAAACAACCAAACTCATGTCACTATTTTTGGCTCCTTTCATTGAGTATGTAGCAACTTTCATGTGTATGAATGAGCCATTGACACCTGGCCACATCCTCCCCCCCTTTTATGGCGCTGATGGGGATATATCTGGATTGCGTTTCATCATTGCATTGTTCATCAAATTACCTTGCGAATGTGATTTGAATATGCGGTGATGCGGATATTTAGAATGTGAATAGCGATCTTCAGGTGAGAGTGGTACTACAAATCCCTGATGCAGGTAAAACAAAGTAAGGTGACATGGTTTACTTTTTTGTCTATTTATCTTAATTTAAAAAACTTTAATACTTCCAACAATGGATGTTTTGAAAAGAAGACAGATAATGGATTTAGTCAGTGTTTTTGTCATGTTTCTACTAAGGGTACAACAGTACAGGTATCCCACGGAACAGTCCATACCTCGATTTTTGGGCCATGATCTCGGTTTGGTTTTCGTACATGTTTTGTGCGTGAAGAGAACAATGGTTTTTCTCTCAAAATAATATCTTTATTTTGTTTGTCAGCAAAAACTGCATTTCACAGTGAACAAATTCCAGTATCACTACTGAATAATATAACACCTTTCTTTAAAGATAAGTTACTAAACACAACACTTTCAAATGGTAAACTCCCTCTTATTTATGTATAAAATATGTATAAAATTAAAACAAAACGTGAAAAATGTAAACAAAAAACACTTTAAAAAATGGCACAGTGCCCCTCTTAGCCTTGACTACTGGTACACTCATGTAGCATTCCCACATGAGCCTCATATGGGCCCTATATGGGCAAAAATCTGCACCCAAGAATCATATGGGCCCCATGTGGGCCAGCGCAGAAAACCCAAATGATGAGCAGGAACGGGCCACAACCCCCCCCAAAGGCGCACTTCGGGCGTGCCCCAGGAGAGGTGTGGCGTGGTAGCTTCAGGCGGAGCAGCAGCGGGAGCCTGAGCAGGGGTGTGCACCTCAGGTGAGGGCACGGTACACCCCGCAGGGTAGGTCTGCTCTGTTCTCAAGCAGAGCAGCCTCTTCAGGGTCTCCTCCACCCTGAGAAGCTGCTGGAGCAGGGACTCGGGAGTGACGGCGGCAAACTCTCTCCGGAGCTGCTCAAGCAGGGGAGCTGCTTCTGGGGAGTCTCTTACTGCCGGCACCCCCACTACCCGCCAGTATAGGCCCTGGAGGGTAAAAAACCTCCTTGTGGTGTCTGTGCCGGGCCGTTGCAGTACCGGTGCCGGAACTGCAGGGGGCGCTGTAGGCGCTGCAGCCTCGGGAACGGAGGCCTTGGGAGCGGCAGCAGCTGCAGGCGGAGGTGCCTCATAACCCGGCTCAGGCAGAGCAGGCGCAGGCAGGTCCAGCACTGGCCGGCCAGGCACTGCCCCTTTAAGAGTCCTGGGGATTCGTGGAATAGCGTCCCTTACTGGGCTGATCCACTTACCGGCAATGCGCTCCGGCCAGAAGTGGCACCGCTCCAGCGGGGCCGGCTCATCCTCAGCGGTGTCCCCCCAGGCGATCGGGTAGCTCCCTCGGTCACCATCATTCTCCCAGGCGGGGACGAGCGAGCAGGCTCCCACCAAGATGCTCGCTTGTGCGGCGCACTCCTCACGTCGCGCGCTGAACCGCTGAAGCAGGCAACGGAGGAGCTTACGTGCCCGGGTGAGCGGATGCTGTGTGCCGGCTCCGCGTTTTGCTGCCAGGAGGTCCTCGCCCCGGCTGGCCACCAGTACACGAACTCTTGCAGCAGACCGAGCCTCTCGGTCTGCCGCTCCGTGCTTTTCGGGAGACGTGGCATTCTGTTACGATGCGTGTGTGGGTGAGTGGTGAAGGAGGGAAGTCCAGCCAGGCAATACGGGCAAACGAGGTTTATTGCGGACAACACACAAACACATGGAAACTTCAATGCCACGTCTGCCAGAATAGACGCAGACGCAGACTTAAATGCACAAGACAGGTGAGAACAATCGGAGAAAACAAGAGGTAATGAGGTGGGCGTGGCACACATGAGGATCGGACAGAGCGGGACGTGACAGTTAGGCCCATCTAGGCCATGATTTCTGGGGCATGAAAGAATCTCATAATTATCTTCCATTTATACTCTCTCCATATATTGAGTAACTAAATGTGCTTCTGTACATATTTCTTCCCATATGCCCTGAGATATATCTGTATACATTTCAGATTCCCATTTCTCTTTCACCTTTGTTGTTTTGGTCTGACTCATGTCTAAAAATATTTCACATTTTACTTGCCTCGTAACTTGTTTGGAGTTTTATTAAGGACTTTTCGACCGGGTAGGGTTCAAGACTTTAGTCCACCCTGCATGTTTCGTTAGGAAGTCCCTCAATCTTGGGTATGGTATTTATATCTAGAAAATCCTTTAATTCAGTTGCCACAAATCTTTTGAATTCTTTGTCTTTTAGGAGCGATGCATTTAACCGCCATTGTTTGCTATTTTATGTGAGACCTATAGTCCATGATAGTATAAGAGGTGCATGGTTGGATATAGTTATTGGTAGAATTTCAGTATTTTCTTTTATATAAAATTCTGTCTTGGGGGTAAAAAAAGAAATCAATTCTAGAATAAGACAAGTGTCTATGTGAATAGTAAGTAAAATCTCTACTATTTGGGATTCTACTAGGCCTGATTCATTTGATAGGCATTTAAGTGGGATATTTGGAGACAGGTTGCCTGTCCATATTTTGGGACATGACACAATTGAAGTACCCTCCTGGTAACAGAATACCAGAGCTATATTTTAGTATTAAGTGAAATATAGTGGTAATGAAACTTATATTCATTTGGAGCATACATATTCGTAAGTGAAAGCTGTATTCCATCAATTAGTCCATTTGCTATGATGTAACTCCTCCCTGAATCTTGCAATTGGTGTAAAATTAACCTGCTTATGTATCAGGATAGAAACTCTCCTCTTTCTGCCTGACTGATGCGAAGAATAGAATACTTTGTCTGCCCAAGATTTTTTTAGTTTTTCATGTTTTGCATCTGAAAGGTGGGTCTCCTGTAGAAATGAAACCTGACAGCTAACTCTTTTCAGCTGATGAATTTTCTTCCTCTTTATATGGCTATGGAGGCCTTTGAAAGTATAGCTTATAACCTTAAGAACTCCCATAGGACAAACTAGGATTAGAGGGGGCATCTATATGGCTATGTTCACACTGCCAGCCACATTGTTAAATTCAGATTTTTTGCTCAGATCGGATTTGTCTATCTTGACGGTTCACATTCATAAGTACAGGTGACCTGTATCTGACTGTAATGTCAATGCATTGGTCCTACAAAACGTCGCACATGCGCACATTGATACGTTTTCACACGGCTAAAAAGCTGGTCATAAAATTGGCACGTTGTGCGGCCATAACCAACGTGCTGATTACAGTATTTTACCTCTTTAAATTTTGACTTCAGGCTCTTTATTTTTCTTTGGCATTGTACCCACACTCATGTCCATGCTGTGCCATTTCTTTGGCAATTATTTCAAGTACTACTGTATTACAATAGGTTCTTTCCAGTTTAGCTTGAACAGATTAATTTGCCCAAATATCAATAAAATCCCCACCTTCTCCACCCCTCCTCCATTTTTACTTTCCTGCACTGCCGGTGCAGGCTGATATCAACGCATGCGTATAAGCAAAATGGCACATGAATTCTGATCTGAGCGTTTACATTCAGGTCGTATGGCCGCCAATCGGATACGTATCCGATTTAGTACCACATATGAAAGTGGCACAAATCCGATTTGAAAAGATCAGATCTGTGTCACATTAAGGCAAAAAATCCGATTTGAGTCACTTCAGCATGGCAGTGTGAACGTAGCCTATTTTACTTATGAATCCAACACCAATAGGTGTATGAGACTTGAAGAAGGGGAAAAAAGGGTTATTAAATTACATAAACAGTTAATTATCCTGTTGCTGTAATTCCAACAGCAGGATCCCGTGAGAACAGTGGGATCTAAACTAATTAATTAAATAAAGTACGCAATGAACACAGCACTTCAAGTCAGAACAGACAGTGCGAATGACCGCAAAGAGTGCTCGCCTCTGCGTGGGAACAAATCCCAACAAGTCAACTTCCAAGATCATTACTTGGCAGTTCAGTCTCCCACAGAAACCCAAAATAAACTCACGAAGGAAGGAGAAGCAAATTTTTGCCATACTGTTCCTTGTTTAGGCACCTATTGTATGGGGGGGGGGGGTAGTGTAGGTTAGCTTAGGATAGTTCAAAACGTTACCGCTCACATATTACAATGTAATATCAAGCCCCATGTAAAACCAGGATACATACATTCAGTCCTCTGCCTCTGTTGTCAGGATAACATTCTTGTTTATATAGTCCATGGTCTTAGCACCATCCAAAAATACTTTCTCTTCGTTGTTGTATGAAATGCGGAGTCTCGCTGGAAAGAATATTCCAAAGCCAACGCCCGGTCTGCCTTGAAGCATCTTTCTGACATCCATGAAGGCCGCTCTGGCTTTAGCAACCATGGCCATATAGTCCGAGAATATTGCAATTAGATGGCTGTTATATGTGAGGCGGCCACAGTTTTCACAAACTCCTCTGAGAGGCATTTCTGTTACTGTGTAATTTAGTGATAATTATGTGTGGTTTGTCACCTGATCGTGTTTGTATCAAGCTGCGATGTAACCGCTCAATCTGTACTTCTTTTCTATCTGGAACACTTCCTTGAGAAGTTTAGAAATTGCTGCAGGTGAGCTTGAACCTGGTCTCTCTTCGACCCCTACAATCCTACTGTTGCCTTTACTCATTCTGCCCTCTAAATCCTCACATTTTTCTTTTAATTCTTCCAATTGTTTCTTAAGTTCTATTACAAAGCTTTGAGTACAACCTAGTTTGTTCGATCAGGGGTGCGTTTCTTGAACAACAATTGAAGTTAGCATTAACGATGCATCATACTATTGTAGTTCAAATTAACCAACATCCAAACAACGACTGTTTCTCAAAACCATCGTACCACAGTAGTTCGAACCACGTTAGTTGGGACTTTTGTAGTTGGAACTACAGTGGTTCCAGCTCTGATTGGTCAGACTCACGGCGAACCTACCCTAGTTTGAACTATGGTGGTTCCACCGCTGATTGGTCAGACTCACGGGAAGTCATGCGTGACAACTAACAAAGTCCTTTCAAAGCCGGTCGCGTACAAAAACTCGCAAACTGTGTAAAATATATAATAATTAGCAATCGCGCCAAAATAATGCAACGCTTCTTGGAGTGGTAAACAGAACTTTTAGCTATGACTCTGCATTTTGTGAAAGACCCTCCATCTGCAGTTACGTTGATTGCAGTTTATTGTGTTTCAGTCACACTACGCCCACTTACAAATTCCTGGTCCGACGTTATCGCTTACAGAATGTTAGTGGCTGACTGGAATACACAGGTGCGTGTAATATCCATACATTACAGATGTTATGTCCCCAAGTACAAAGGCATGGATTCGTATCTGACCGCTGTAGTGTCATTCTACTCTTCCATTATGGCAATGACAGCTGTCATGATGACGGTGAGAATGAGACCCTGAGAAGGTTGCTGTCCAGTATAGTATAAAAGTACTATAATAGTATCCTATAAGACAATGTAGAGAGAGGGGGCGTGTCCTGATTGAGGAGTCGAATAGCTTGGGGATAAAAACTCCTTCTGAGTCTTGGCCATGATGTTGTGGAACATTCTGCCTGATTGCTGAAATAGTTTGTTACCAGGATGAGAGGGGTCTTCTACAATCCTTATGGCTCTGGATCTACATCTCCTTGTGTAAATGACCTGCAGTGAAGGGACAGCTGACCTGCAGCAGCATTCCGTTGCACGAATCACTCTCTGAAGAACTTTTTGGTCCAAAATGCAGCTGTTGCCATGCCAGGATGAGATCTTCTGAGAGAGGATGTTCTCCACAGTGCTGGAGTAGAAAGTCCTTAGGGCAGCAGGGGAGACCCCAAACTTCCTCAGCTATCTAAAGTGGTACAGACACTGCTTTCCCTTTTTTGCATGAGCGTGGATATGTGCAGCCCACATCAGGTCCTAAGAGATGTAGACGTCCAAGAACTTGAATTTGCTCTCCCTCTCCATTGGAGCTCCACTGATGACAAGGGGCTTCTCTTACTGCTTGCTCTATGCCATAGGAAGCTGCTTTGTAGGCGCTCATATCACTGGTAGTGAGAGCACCGGAGTTATCAGCGGTCCATGCGTTCACAGTGACGTAGATTGATCTGTCCACCCATGGTTTCTGATTTGGGAACAATTTGATTCTCACCGTAGGGACCAGAGCATGTGAGTGGAGCGGAGCAGAGCATGAGCGAGGAGTGGAGCAGGGGAAATTTGGTCAGAGCATGCAAGCGCGAACGTGAAACGCTCCAGATACATCCCCATCAGCGCCATAAAAGGGGGGGAGGGATGTGGCCAGGTGACAATGGCTCATCCATACACATGAAAGTTGCTACATATTCAATGAAAGGAGCCAGAAATAGTGACATGAGTTCATTTATCTTATTTATCCAACTGAATCTTCATGTAGCCAAGACTTCATCACCATTTAGCCATCTTCATATAGCCTAGATTTTGGTGATCAGTGGCCTGTACTAAGAAGGGGGTTTAACCAAATAAGACTTAACTCGGAGGTAATTTACGAATGTGGGGTTGACAAAATCGGTTTGTCTCAATCGGTGCTAATCAGTACTACGATGCCAGTTAAGAAGTTGATTTGTTAAATCAGTGTTAACGGCATTGGATTTTGTGCACGTTCATATCTGAGCATGCGAGTGGAGCGTGTGCGAGAATTTGGTCAGAGCGCAGATAGTTATGCAGGGTTATGACAAGTTTAAATCAACGCTGTAAAGAAAGTCCAATACCACTGCAGCCAACAAAAGCAGGCAAGCTTGTTGGCAATGTATTGCCGCCGTAGAAAATGCATACGTACATTTTCATGGTCATAAAACGTGGTCTAAAATATCTCACGACCGAGTATTAGACAATGCAGTGTTTTCTGAAAAGAATTGAAATACTGTTAATAATCACAGGGTAACAGATGTGACGCAATTTAAGTCACCTATTATATGCTGCTACGTAATGTAATGCTCCCTGAAGTTCTATTACTGTAATGTTAACAATAACTGATCCGATTTCAAATGCAATAGTAGTGGAAAGCGTACGTGGCAGCAAATCAAGATGAAATATAAAAACATCATGTCAGGTGGTAGGGCTATGTATTTATATTTCTACTCATTATGAAAGATTTGTTGTGTCTAGCCTCCACTTAATAGTGTTTCTATGATTTACAGCTAATAATAAAAAGGTATTTGTTCATATGACACTTAATGGAAGTTGAGCCATTGTTTAACAAACAATTAAATAATTTACAACAGGACAAAACAGAAGCATATTGAAGCAGTGTAGTGGTTAAGTTAGCGTCATATTCTATATTCAGTTTTCTGGCTTTAATAACTTTACAGAAGTAAGGTTGGGTGTTTTTAATGACAGAATTGTGATGTGCAGACATCGATGCACACCGATTATTTTTATGCTTCAAAACATTTCGTGATTTGTGCCAAATCATGTTAATAGCTAATTTAATAGGTCCTTTCAGCTGTAATGACATGGTGGTTTAGTATTTTGGGCTCATGGCGACTGTTGCACACCCTTTTGTTTCCAAGTTTGCTTTACATACGAATTTTAATAGATTTTTGAATGTTCAAATGTATCCATATACTGTGCAAAGGGACAATACAATGAATGGGTTAATAACTTTAAAACTAGACAAGACAGGCGCATGTAGTGAAGTGTGCTTTGATCAGTGGACAACAGGGAACAATGCACACCCTAATGGGTTCTCAGAATAACTTTCTCTGTAACAGTTATTAATTAATACATTGTATGCATATTATATGCCATTGCTCCATTTCATACATATTAACAGAGAGAGCTTCTGACAATTCGCACGCCAATGTCTACGAATCATCCAGGTACGCCGGCATTGTCTTCGGAGAAATTGTAGTTGGAGGGGTGGTGCTCATATAGGGCTGGCTTATGCAGAAACCTTGACTTAACCAAGAACAAAAACTGCTCGGAGCAGTTTTGAGACTTAGCATAAATTTCCATGGCAGCATGCCTCAAGTAAAACCTACCCACCTTCCTTAGTATGGGTTAATCGCGAAGTTACACCACACGTCATCAAGTTACTCACAAGGTTACCCTGATAAGCCAGTAAACCCGCTACGTAGTACAGGCCACAGATATCTGAGATCAAAACAAACCGCCAGCATTGCTTACTATGTCTATACTTTGATGTCAAATTACAAACTTAACATAAATCTGACATATTTACAAAGTACACTAAAATAAAGATGATTTTAATGCCAAAACAAATATATAAGAAATAATTTATTTGCCATGAATTAAGTTTATGATATTGAATGGAATGTGTGACCATGCCCCAGTTAGTAAAAGTGTGTTCCCTACCCCTAGACTCCAGAGGGTTAATCTGCTTCTTCTTGAAGCAGCTTAGGGTTGTTATCTTGCAGGAAGATCCACCCACAATGCATTTTCAGTGCCTTGGCTGAAGGAAATAGGTTCTCATCCAAGATTTTATGCTACATGGCCCATCCATCTTTCCTTTGATGCAGTGCAGCCATCCTGTACCTGTGGCAGAAAAACACCCCAAAGCATAATGCTTCCACCTCTGTTTTTGACAATAGAGATGTTGTTCCTGGGGATACAGTCAACATTCTTTTCCCTCCAAACACGGCGAGTAGAGTTTATGCCAAACAGCTCGATTTTGGTCTCATCTGACCACATCCCTTTCTTCCAAGCCTCATTGGAATTATTCCGGTGTTCACTGGCATGCTTCAGATGGGTCTGAACATGGACCCTCATGAACAGGGGTACTTTTTGAACACTGCAGGATTTCAAACTATAACTGCATACTGTGTTACCAATGGTTTTCTTGGCAATCGAGGTCCCTGGTGCTTTAAGATCATTAACGAGCTCCTCCTGTGTAGTTCTGGGGTTAGCCCTCACTGTTCTTAAGATCATTGATGTTGCACAAGACAAAATCTTCCTTGGGGCCCAAGATCCAGGGTGATTGACAGTTATTTTGTCGTTCTTATAATTCCACCAATAGTTGGCACTTTCTCATCAAGCTGCTTGCTGAAGGTCATATAGCCCATTCCACCTTTGTCAAGGTCAACAATCTTGTCTCTGACATCCTTAGGCAGCTCTCTGGTGCCTCTCATGGTGATAAGATTGAGGATCTTGAAAGGCTAGTGGCCAAAGAATACTCTTTAAAAAAAAGTAGTGCCATTAAATGTGAATGCTGGCTTTGTATCTGAATGCTTAATTAAGTACTACAGTGGTACCTCAGTTCTCGAACTCACTATAACTCGAAGTTGAACAAACCAGTTTGACCTAGAACACGATCTGAATATCAGAAGTCAAACCGTGAACACTGACCTAATATAGATTGTACGCGCCAGGAAATGAGTCATATTACAATGCAATTCTTACTTGAATGCCTTCTTCACAGACTGGATGATTAGCCAAATAAAGCAGTGCAACATTACAGTAACTAACAATAAATAAACCACTTCTTGTTTTATCCTGTTCATTTTGTGTTTAAATGCTTAAAATACTTAGGTGTAATTTTGGGGGGCCGAACACCAATTAATTGGTTTTCCATTGTTTCTTATGGGAAAAATTCGATCGGAACTCAAAATTTTTAGGATTCGATCCGGAGTCCAGAACGGATTAAGTTTGAGAACCGAGGTACCACTGTACTTGTGTTGTGTTAATGTATTAATTTCTTGATGGCTTAGGGGATCAAATACTTATTTCCATAGATAAATGACAAATTCATTTATACCTGTTACATAATAATTTCTACATAATAATTAAATTTCTTGTTTGTTATGTTGAAAATAAACATACCATTGAAACTATAAACTTCTCATTCCTTTATAAATGGGTGAACTTAGGAATTAAATGGGGGGGGGGGGGCAATAATTATTTCCCTCATTGTAAATAGGTGTTAAAGATACTGGATAGAGAATTTAAATAAAGACTTATTGGGTGATTTTAAATAGATTTAAAATTATTATTTTATAAGATCTGTGCGCAGTAGGGATGTGAATCTTTGTCATTGAGGCGATGCGATTTGCATCTCAATTCACTGTCAATGATATGATACATTAACAGTTAACATGAAACAACCACCAATATGATTCGATTCTCCCACTTACCACGATGCAGTGCGATACAACATGATTTGATTGAACAAAATGCGATATGGTGCGATGGGATTCGATGCGAAAAGAAAATAATATTATGGAATTCAAAGTGGCACAGATCATTTTCATGCTTTATTTCTACTGTTTGCTTTACAATTAACAGGTACAATGCGACAATTCTCTAAACTCAAGGCAGTGATGGCTCCTGATATTTGCTGAATGCAATTCAAATTTGTATGGACTGCTGTACAGATGAACAGATTAATTGTTATTTCTAGAGAGTGCTTCACACTTTGAACAGGAGCAACAACTAAAGAGTTCTAAACTGCTTAAGAGCTCTAAACTGCTAATCTTCTATAGGCTGTAGAACAGGCAGAATTATTAGCCAGTGGGGCATGAAAAAACTGAGATACTCTGCTTACCAGGTATTTTATTAGCAGCATCGCTGGTGCTAGTGAGAGTTGGATCGGAAAGGGAGGGGAGGGGAAACTCTGTCAGAATCACTCCATGCCACTGTTTCCGATGAGAACCTAGATTTGTTGTGCTCCCCGTGTACTTAATTGCAGCCCAACAAAGTTTACAAACTTCATTCAATATGTCAAGCTTTCCATCACGTTTGAAAAGCCCAAAATGTCACCACAAACAATAGACTTTAAAGAAGCCGGCGAGTATATTTCTCTCTCCTCCATGCTCACCACCGCTCACTCTGACCCAAAACATTCTTGCGAGAGTTGGGTTACGCGGGTTTGATCTGTGCAGAAACCCGCACATCCAACTTTAGCGAGATAAGATGGCCAAATAGGCAAATGGCAGCCCACGGACCTAGAAAACACACAGTTCAGTGTGGTGCAAAAAATTAAAAATGTGGTGATACTGAAAAGCAAGCAAATATGCAATTGCACGTATAGCCACGAATCAGTTTTTACCGATGCAGAGATTTTAAACACGATACATCTTGAGTATGTTCAGATTTTTAATCAATGTGCACTTTTCCCATAGATGGATCCGCATCGTTTATGTTTATACCAGTATATCTATGAATCGGTGAATGTTCATAAGCCTAGTGCGCAGTCAAACATTAGCAAAACGAAACTAGGATATACCTGTAAGTAGATTTAGATTTAGGATTAACTAGGAATAACTGATTTAACCACTAGACTCACAACCCAAAACAAATAATATTTAAATCCATCCTTTATAAAGAGGTAATTTTATTTTTTTCCATTAGATGTAAATGTATGTACATGTATTCACGATTCTTCATGTTCTACAATTAATATTTACTAAAGCTTGCTGCTCTAAATTGTGATATTTTCCCCCACCACTCCCATTGAATCTAGAACTAGCCAGTAGCACTACTAATTGCACTCAAAAAGGTTCATAAGTGTTACACGTGCATGGTTTTTACACATTATTTAGCGTGTTAGTATGTATGGGCATGGCCTATATTTCACGTGGTGAAAACAGACCTGGCAGAAAAATTGTGGAAAACACTACTTCGGAATTGCAGATTGTGTTTTGAATAATAGATCTAGCTGCTGCAGTAATAATTAATATTTTTAAAGAACTACTGATGTCACGTGTGGTTCGGTTTATACCCTCGCCTTTGGCACGTCAGCCGGGATTTCCGGACCAATTAATTGCCTTGGCAATTGCTGTGCTGGAACAATGGATGCTCA
>JABFEA020000038.1:771125-791856 GCA_019775915.2 Cyphomyrus plagiostoma
TGGCCACGAGTTCTTGTATTTGAACTAATGCTGAAGTAACTATTTGGTTGAACAGCATCCAAACCTGTTAGAATCTTGTAGACCTGGATCATGTCTCCTCTCAGTCTCCTTTGCTTGGGGCTGAACAGATTTAGCTCAACTAACCTTTCCTCTTATGACATGAAATATTAGCATGTCATATCATGTCATTGCCAGTACTATGGGTCCTCTTATAAGTAGCAAATGAGCCAGCGAAATCCCTCGTCCTCCACTACAGGAAGTGGCTGATCTTCTAGTGCAATATTTATTATTGTAATAGTTGTGTATTTAGCTCTGGTGCTGCTACCTTTGAATATCGATACATTTGCACGTCAGAGCAATACTGATATATATTGATTTTTAATGAATATCTGCCAATAATAATATGTTAACCACCATGTCTTGCAAATTTCTGTGATATCACTTCTAAAGTGCTTCCTCCTGTACTGCACAGGTAAAAAAAGCGGACCTTGACCTCTGAGAAGAGTGCAGCTGACTAAACCAATGTCGCAGATGTCAAACATTAATATAACTGAGAATGCTGTTCCTCCATTTTAACTTTGATAAAACTTGAATTCCACTAAAAACTGGTAGAGGACAGGTTGAAGTGGACATATGAAATATTCTGCATTTCTTCCAACAGGGCACTAGAAGGTTGAGTTGGTTGTCCTTCTACAGAAAGAAGCCTTCTAGAGCATTCTGTCAGAGCAGCATTACCTTGTACCGGACACAGAGGACAGACTGGAATAACAGTATGGGCCCTCTTGATCTATTAAAATTAATGAGACAGATTATAAACTTATAGGTGAGCTGTGTGCCATTATTCTGCCTTGAAGAAATTGTGAAAAGAGAAGTGATAGCTAGAGAGGTGAGAGCATGGCATGCATAAAGGGCAAGGCTGGGGACTTATTGGCAGGGTGAAGTGAGGTTGCTAGGCTGGTGTGTGGAAGGGGTGTGTAGCTGTTTTGAATTTCCAGCCTGGTTTCAGCACTGTCTCTCTGTTGTCACGCTGCTCTAATACCAGAAAGCACTGAGAACACAGTGTTTGTCTGTCTATCTGTGCTGTCCTGTTCAATAACTGGTCATTTCTGGAGTTGCCAATCTGATCAGGACCACAGTGTGACTCCAATGAGGGGTATTACTGAGGGGTATAGTTAGGGAGAGCAGCATTGACTGGGTGAGCACAGCTGTGCAGTTAATATAATTTGGATTATTTGAGTTCACAGCCTGTGCTTTGTGGAGATATCGTCTCTGATCATTGGCTTCTGCTTGTGGATGTAGGTTCTGCTGTGATGTGATGGTCGACAGTGCCTGTTTGCATGTGAGGTCAGCTTCTCTGCATCCCTTTTCCTTTTTAAGTTGCAGTGACATTACCCTCAGGTACTTCCTGGTTTTCCCGGTGAATCAGATATAACTGTCAGTTATATCTTTGCTATCATGAACTTGGTCCGAGAGGTAAATGTATGATTGTGAGGAAGTGGAACCACTGTATTGGTTACTGTGTTCTCCCATGGCACGGTAGGTTAATGAAACAAATATGAATCAGGAAGGCATGTGATGTCAGTGCAGGGCCCCAGCAAAGTCTGTCTGTGGATGAGCTGGAATCCCCCTCCAGCAGCTGCAGGTAATCCTCCCTCTGCCTAAACTTTTGGACTGGGTTCAATGTAATTAAGGAGAAGTCCTGTTATTCTGTTATGTAGAAGTGTGAAATTAAGTCTTAAAGAATTGGTGTAGTGATGCACCAATAAGAAAACCTGTGGCCAATAGCTGATATTTTAAAAATCTGACACTATGAATACCAATACTGTTTGTTTGGGAGGTTCTGCTCAAATAAGTTTAAAGAGAAGCTGCACCCAAGTAAGTAAGTAAGTAAGTAAGTAAATAAATAAATAAAATAAATGAATAAAATAAATAAATAAATAAATTACATTCCAAAAATATGAAAAAGTGTTTTTTTTCGATAAGAAAATACCAACTCTGGCATACAACAACAGCACCAGAGCACTATATTTTATAACCAAGGATGCACATAGACTACCAATGAGAAGTTTCTGCACACTGAGATTTTCTATATTTGCATGTTACTCCCTTATAACATTAACTAAACATTTCTTTGCTAACAAATAATTTTGAAGTATGTTTACCATTTGAGTACCTTTACTATCAAGAAAAAGTCATATCTTTGATTCATCAAAGTAACATCCTCTAGCACTTATAACAGTAGAGCAAATTCAAGACATTCTTTCTACAAGGGATATTAAGTACTCCTCTGTTTCATACGATGAAACAGTTAACTAGTGTAATTAAAGTTAAAGGACAGTCTAGAATTCTAAAAGAGAGTGGAGGAAATGCATGACAATCTCTTGTCATGTCAATGCGAATGCAAATAAAATACAGTGAGTAAGATGAAAGTGTACTTGTGTAGCAGTTATGTGCATCCTTCTTTATAACTATAAGTCTTATATATTTATAGCATTTATAAAGGAGAAGGAGTGTTCATCAAGTATGATAAACTCCATAATTTTCCAAGTAATATCTTTTGATTTCGCACTCTGCGCTGAATTTTCTTTTGCTACCAAATGCTTGTGTTACTGATTGACTGGCCTTCTTTGGCAGTATTGCAGCCTTTTTTTATTGGAACAGATTTGTTTTTTGGAAACATGGCTCATATTTGCTGTATCAGCCGATACCGATAGTTGCCTGATATAATCGGTACATCTATAATGCATGGTATATGTGAGGATCTATTAGAAGGCAGAAACAGGGGCTCATCAGTTACCTGAAGTCCTGTGGTTTTTATTACACACTCCGTACTCACTGAAATAACTCAGCAACCTATTTCCATAATTGCCAAACTGGAGAAAAATCACATACGGGTAGGCTCATACATTTGACACTGTTTGCATTGAGCATGTAGTCTGGGGCTTATTTTCAGCACTCTGCACAGGCTTGGCTAGTTAGATGCTGGGTTCTTAGCTTTTGTGTACCTTCACCATCTGTCACTTAGAAAATTCTACTTTTTGTTTGCAGGAGGCTTTTTTGGTGTTGAGATGTTTAAAGCTGTAGCTTCAGGCTGGATACAAGCTGCTTGATGCAGACTGCTCATGGCCAATAGGATGAGCATGTTTTTACCAGCATGCTCTTAAGGTCTGGAAGGTTCCGTCTGGTTGGCTCTCTGGGCAGCTTAATGAGGGGCTGACATACCGCTAGTGTCATACTCCAGAAAACTGATGTGATATGCTCTACATATGACCTTGTTGATTTGTGTGTTTCTTATTGAATAATATTTTTACTTAATTATTTAACTATTTTGATATTACTCCCACTAATATTAGTGTACCTTTTGTAAGCTAGTGTGGTCTGTCTGATGTTACGCTTAGTACCCAAATCGACATCTGTGAAGTTCTGCACAAGGGAATTAGTTGGTAGTGGAACAGTGGGCGGTTTAGGTAGGAGATGTGAGGTGGGTAATTGACTGCTTGTTTCCATACGGTATGGGGCATTGGCATGGTAACAGCAGGCTGTTTCCTTACAGCACTGACTGGGTGCGGTTGGCTTGAACACCTCATTCTAGAATGAGCAAATTGCTGGATCTGCATCCACACACACAGATACACACAGACACCCCTGCCATGCCCTGGGGCACCATACAGGTCCCCTGAGAGAGCCTTATGTAAAAATCAGGACTCATCTACGTAAAATCTTCAGAGCATTTCCTGCATTTTCCACCTGGCTCACAAACATATCAAATCTTGTGTTTACTTTGGAAATTGCCTTTGTACTGCATATAGGCTGGAGGAGTACTCATGGTGTGCTCTGCTGTTCAAGTGCTCATGTGATTTGTTGTGATCACTCACAATGGACAATGCCCACTGGCCCCAGCTCATATCTGAAGCAATTTCAGTGTTTAATCTGTCGTGAGCAGCAGGTTCCACCCCCTACTCCCCACCCCCGCAAATTAACATGGGGTTTCATGTGAACGTTGCTCTCCTTTTCTTGTCTCTTCGTTGTAAACTGGGGCATGTCAGCTTAGCTCACGTATTTAAATGAGTGTTTTGTGCACTCGTGAGCTCCAGGGCTCTGCTGTTATTCCTCTCCTTACAGAATCCTTTCCCCTCTCTCCCTTCAGCATCCTGCCTGCAAAGTGGAATTCAGTGGCTAACCGCCATTGCTTGTTTGGTTATGTGAAGCTACTGTGTCTTCATTAGCTCACCTCTCCAACTAAGTTTTATATGAACTGTCTCCTCATGCTTTTTCTAGCAACATCAACCACTATGACACTTTTTCCTCCTGAAATGTTATATTCTTGCATTTGGCTTTTAAATATTCTGTACATTTGCTTTACAGTCATATACTGAAAGTGACATGCAAAGGTGTCAAAGACACATGCAGTGGTGTCTGAGGGTTTTGCTGTGCAATTGTTCAGGTGTGATATAAGTTCCTCTACAGTATAGCTCTGGAAATGGATACTGTGTATTACCACAGTGTTGACTCACCTATTAAAACTGAAAGAACGAGCTGCTCCGAGATTGACCTACCTGTTTCTGATCCACGAGAAGATTGTCCACCTATTCTGATTGTCCTATTCTGCCTTGCCGTAACTTGGCATGGAGGCCAACAGAGGGACAGGTAGAGGAGGCAAGGAGGAAGTCAGAGGGGCCATCAGTGGAGGCAAGGAGGAAGTCAGAGGGGAATCCGGCAGAGAAGAGGAGGTAGGTGAAACCGTGGCAAGCGATGGTGCAGCCACAGCTGGCAAAAGTGCAGCAGACCAACAAATCAGAGTAGGGGGACTCGCAGGCGACTGACGAGCCGAAGCAGGGGGACCTGCAGGCAACCGACGAGGCACTGAAGCTCGTAGAACAGCGACGAGGCATCAAAGGCGAACCTACTGGCAACTGCCGAGCAGGAGCTGGCAGACCTGTAGGCAGCTCACAAGCCACCGCCCCAGAAACCGAGGGCGAGCCAGGGGGCTGGGCGGGTGGGTCACGACCTCAGCACATGTGTCCTCTCCCTTTCCGGGAGACTGAAAGGTGGGACCCTGGCCAGGATCTGTTCTGCTGTGGCAGTGGCGGAGGAGTCACTCCTCCAGAGGGGTCCAATGAGGCCACCAGGGGAACCCCCGAGGTGTCCCATTCAAGCTCCTCTTCCTGCAAGGGGAAGGGAACGGTGGTCGTGTAGTCCGGGACCTCCTCGAGACCAAGAACTATGGGCTTGGGAGATGATGGTGCAATAACTGGGTCAGGAACCGGGGGGACTGGAGCTATTGTGAGCAAGGATGGGTGGAGCCAGAACCTCAGGCAATGGAGGTACAGGACCTTCACAGGGCGGCACCTCAGCCGCTGGTACAGGGGCCTCGCAGGATGGCGTGTCAGCCGACGGCGCAGGAGCCTCTATGGGCGGCACGTAAACTGCCAGGACTGGAGCCTCTGTGGATGACACATTAGCCACCATGGCTGGAGCTTCTGTGGGCGGCGCGCCAGCCGCCGGGACTGGAGCCTCTGTGGGTGGTGTGCAAACCACCGGGACTGGAGCCTCTGTGGGTGATGTGTCAACTGCTAGGACTGGAGCCTCAGAGGTATGCACCGCGGGGACCAGAATCCCAGGAACATGCAAGTTAGGCAGATCAGGAACAGGCGGGTCAGGTGGATCACAAACAGGCAGGTAAAGCAGATCAGAAACAGTGGGGGTGAAGCACCGACCAGGTTTGCGTGTCAGTAGCACGCATTGCCCCTTTCAGGACCTTCGGGACCCATAGGATTGTATCCTTTACTGACCTGGCCCCTTTAAGAGCCAGGCGCGTCCTTACAAAGGGGCAAGTTGCTGGTTCTGGCAGCGAAGGAGCAGGCAGGTGCATTGCGCTCCTAGGCTGTATGGCGATGTTGATGCGGGCTTCGGGTACCCACTTGTGTGAAGCAGCGCTGGTGACATCAGGGGTGAACACTGCCAGGTCGAGAATCGGAAGGGGCGTCCTCCGACACCTGGCAGGGGAAACAGCGGAGAGCTGGGTAGCCCCTAGTAAGATCCCTGGTGTGTCTTCCTATTCTCGGAATCCATGCCATTTTCTCCTTCCCCTGGTTTTCGGTGAACTTAAGGGCACTCTAGGTAGCAAGCTGTACAGTAGCCCACTGTCAATGTTCACCTGCTGCATTGCTTCAGCGGCTCTCTCTTGTAGCCACCAGAGGTTTCCAGGGTATCACAGCTTCGGTACACTAACCCGTGAGCCAGACACTCCCAACACACCTATGCTTTCGGGTCTACCAGGTCACTCTCGCATTTTTCTCCACTGTGTCATCCAACTCACCACTACATGATGATCATTTGACAACTCAGCTCCACTCTTCATCTAAGTGTGCAAGACATATGGTTTCAAATCCAATGATACGACTCTAAAATCGAACATCGAGCTACGGCCTAAGGCGTTCTGGTGCCAGATGCACTTATGAACACCCTTATGCTGAAACATGGAATTTGTTTGTTCCAGGGGATGTGCAGGTATGGGGGAAAAACAGAGAACTACATTTGGGGTTGAGGCAGGCCTATTTTGAAATTGCATCTTTTAGAAATACTAAAAATAATTATTCACATTATATGACAGTAACAAGTTTAAATATTTTAATTTTATCTAATACTTAAAGTGAATTTTGGGTCTGTGGGGGGGGGCAGCAGGATCAGGACAAATATATAAGGCCTAATAGGGAACTGTCAAAAAGAATTTGAAGACCACTTGTCTAATCTAATATTTAGTGCATAAGCACAGACAACTGTCAGAGCCCATCCCCAACTCAAAGTTGAAGGGAGGCGACCCTCCCCTTCACCAGGGTAAACTCCAGCTTACTGTATAGTAGACCCATACACACCCTGAATTTAAGCATGGTTAGGTTATGTAAGTGTGCTGCCAGCATGAGAGGTCTTCCTTCATCAGTGTGAAACTGCGCTGTCCCCTTGCTGTGGTGGTGTGTGAACAGTGGAGTGCATAACTAATGAGTACTTCCTCCTGCCCCCATGGCTCATGTCAATAGTAGTAACTGTGGGCACAGTTAAGGCTGCATCACGTTATTTTTATATCATCTAGTGCAGGGATCGTGAACCTGCAGCTCACGAGCCATGTGCGCTTCTTTTACCACGTGACTGCGGCTCTTTTCATAACGATAGATGCATTCACATTTTCATGTCTTAACATAAATGGTAAATAGACTGCATTTATATAGCACTTTTCTACAAAGCGCTTTACAATTTATGCCTCACATTCACCCATCCACACACGCAATCACACACCGGTGGCAGAGGCTGCCATGCAAGGTGCCAACCTGCACACCGGGAGCAATTTGGGGTTCAGTGTCTTACTCAAGGACACTTTGATGGGGTCAGGAGTAAGCAGGGCTCGAACCTACAACCCTCTGGTTGCCGAACGATAACACTGCCTTCTGCACCACCAACTTCCCCATGACCTATTATGATAATACTTTCATAAAGGTAAATATTCATGGGTTAATATTATTTTTCGTTTAGATATTTTGTTTACTATATGTGAATTAGGCAGTCCGTCGCACACTTCTGTTACGTCTTATAACTGCATAATTTACATCTTCCTCAAAGTCAAACGAATAATGTTTGTTAAGCGGTATCCTTTCCGGAGTTTCCTTAAGCACCTGAGATTGGATGTATGCTTCAGCGTTTATTGGCATTCCTAATTCATTCATATACTTTTTGTAGTAAATCGTCACCACACCTTCCCAGGTTTACGTAAAAATTATTATAGCCAGCTGAGTTGGGAGTGGTGAGGACATTTTTCACTGCTCGGTCAGCAGAGTTACAGTACTGAAGTGGGGAGTGAAGAGCAGACAACAACAGAGCAAAACAAAATGAGGGATGGGGATGAAGGCTATCGCACAGAACTAATCAGTGTTGAACTGTTAGTCACCTTTGCGCTGTTACGTGTCCGAGTGATTTAAACCTGAGATTCCCCCCAGAAATAGTTTTTCTATAATATTTTTGTAAGTACTTGAACTTTTATTTTTGTGTTAAATGCATATATACACAGACATTTAGAAGAAAATGGCTCTTTGCTTTAAAAGTTTGCCGACATTTAATCTAGTGATTCATTTTGAATAGATCCATGAGTAATTCTGCTTGTCATTATTGGAAAACACATCATCCTATAGTATGGCCCTGTTGTCTTCTGACCATGTGATGCTGCCTCTTTCCTACAGTCATCTTGGACACGCTAAGTGTGACATCCCACTCGCAAGCGCTTAGCAGGGTGGAGGGCGATTCACTGCAGCTGAACTGTGAGGTGAGCCGGCAGACGCTGCAGCACAGTCATCTGTCAGTGGGCTGGTACCTGCGTGCTGAGCCCGGCACGCCGCCCCTGGACCTGCTTACGCTGTCCCGCGACTTCGTGCTCCGTGCCGGCACCCCCTACAAGCAGCGCTTTGCATCAGGAGACCTCCGCCTAGACAAGTTGGGCAGTACGGCCTACCGCCTCACCATCCACCGGCTGCAGCCTGCTGACCAGGGCCTGTTGTACTGCGAGGCATCCGAGTGGATCCAGGACCCTGACCGTTCCTGGTACTCCATGACCCGGAAGCAGTCGGAAAAAACTCCTCTCAAAGTGCAGCCCGCAGGTATGTCATTGGGTATACGGAAAGCAGGTCAGGCGTCCACAGGAATTCTGGATCAAAACCAAGAAGCAGAAAGTTCCTGACCTAAATCTGCAGAGTGTCTTGCACAAGGTCAGTCATGTGGAAGGTAGTGTGCCTCAAGTGTTTTTTCTCTAGGTCCACTGTGGTCAGTACCACAGTGCCACCTACAGGCTTCTTCCTTTCTTGCTTTGTGCAGACATATAAAGGCTCCCTGGGAAGGAAAGCGCCATGACTTTAACTCCATTCACCATGTATCACATAGACAGCCCTGACAATAAAAACATACACAGTTGCAGATCTGTTCTTGCAGTTTCAGCTCATAGCATTGCCCTGTTTCTGTTTACAGGGAGTCCACGCATAGATACTGAAAGCTCCGCACAGGCAAACACCCAGGTAACTGGTTCGTTATATGGCCAGTTTCACACACAGACACTTACAAGCCTCCTGTCTCTGCCTGGAGGTGTTTCCTTTCCATAAGGTGTAAATTATCTGTGCTGGTTAACATGCAGAAGGAGGGTCTTCCCTGATTGCACAGCTGGTTTGATGCCACGCTACCATAGTCACTGAATACTCCTGTAGGGGCAGGAAGCCCAAGCCTTGATTCTTCAAAGGAGAACAAAAACATCTGTAGAATGTGAGTGGTCAAGGCAGCTTACAAGGTTATTTTTTGTTCCTTTCTTAATCTGAATTTGTTCTGTCTCATGCAAAGGAGAATAAGAGGGGACATGATCCAGGTGTATAAGATTCTTACAGGTCTGCATGCTGTTCAATATTAATTTAAATACTAGAAATTGTGGTCGTAGGTGGAAATTAGTGGGAGAACATTTTAAACTGAATTTGAGGAAGCACTTCTTTACATAACGTGTCGATTGAGTATGGAATAGTCTTCCTGCTAGTGTATCGGAAGCTAAAACCCTGGGTTCCTTTAAGTTGGAGCTAGATAAGGTTTTAACGACTCTGAGCTATTATTTAAGTTCTCCCCAAACGAGCTTGATGGGCCAAATGGCCTCCTCTCATTTGTAAATTTGTTATGTTCTTATGTTCTTAATACCTTATTAGTCCTTTTTGGGCAGTAATTTTAACAGTTTTTCATTGATAAGGCATTCAGTCTTATCAACAGTCCCTTTTTCTGCATGGTAATCGTGTTCAGGTATCAGCCACAGACACAGATTGCACTCAGCAAGCCAGAGTGATGCTAAAATCCCTGCAGCTTTGAACTTAAGCAAGAGCCGTTTGAGGGGGACAACATCAAAGGCCTTCTGGAAATCTAAGTAGATCACCTCCTAGGCCTTTTTGTGATCAATTTCACTTGTACCTTCCTCAAACAACTGAAGTAGATTCGTTAAATAGGATCTACCTCTCCTAAATCCATGTTGCCTATCCCTCTGAATGCTATTTGCATCCACCATTTTCACTTGGATTATAGCTTCCATTATTTTTCCAGTAATGCTAGTTAAACTGATTGGCCTATAATTTGCTGGATTACTTCTATCCCCTTTTTTCTCCTCTTAGAGATTCTAATGTTGTTTTTTTTAAATCAACCTGTAGACTTAGATACTCCTGCTTAATTTTGAAATTATTAGTTATTTTCCGGTTGTGGAACAGAACCCTTTCCCTCCTGATTTATTCTTCATTTCCTTAGTAAACCACCTTGGTTGTAGTTTCCTAGATTTAGTTTTGCTGAAAACAGGTATGAAGTCCTCTTGCACTTGCAACAATATGCTTTTAAAAAGTCCCCATGCCTCTTCAACCGTTTCGCTATTTAACTCCAGTTTACAGTTTCTAGTTTCAGTCTCATACCATTAAAGTTAGCCTTCCTAAAATTGTACGGTTTTGTTTTGGACTTTGCTCTTCGGAAACTAAAATTAACCTTGAATTTAACCATTCTGTGATCACTACTGTCCAATGGTTTTAAAACCTCTAATTTTCCAGTCATATCCTGATTATTAGAGAAAACAAGATCAAGAAGGGCTTCTCCCCTGGCAGGGGTATTAACAAACTGAGTAAAAAAACAGTCCTGTACTAATTCCACCATCTCAAGCTCATTTACAGAAGAGCCAGCAACAATGTCCCACTGTAATGTCCCAGGTAAATTAAAATCACCCATAACATCATTTTTATTACTCATAATCCTGATATTGTCATATAACATTCTGCTTTCCTCTGCAGCTACATTAGGTGCTCTATAACAAACAATTACGCCATTTGATTTTGCCATTTTGTTTTATCCATACAGCTTCTGCACCTTCTGCATCAGTGAGCTCCCTTGCCTGCAAGTGTTCTTTTACGCATACTACAACACCACCTCCCTTCTTGCCTATCTGGTGTCTACAGAACAGTATATAACCATCTATATTATATTCTTCACCATCATTGTCACTCATCCATGTTTTAGTTATTTCTATAATTTGTCTGATGAAATTAAAGCCTCTAAATCATGAATTTTGTTTCTAATACTCCTAGCATTTAACCTGTCTCGCTTGAACAGATCCCACCTGTTCCAGAAGGTTCTCCAGTGCCCCATAAACCTAATCCCCTCTTTCCTACACCACCATTTTAGCCACACATTTAATCCCCTTATCTCAGCTAACTTAGCCTGGCTTGCATGTGGCATGGAACTGAAAAATTATGTTGTAAGGTGTGCACTTTTGCTGCTTAGTTTTGTCTCTTGACCTACATGTTCATCATTCTCCCCCCTCCCAAATTGTGACATGCACACAGTCTCCCTAAAGGGCGTATTAGCTCTCTCCTTCAACTCATTGCTGTGTTGGATGAGAGGCAGTTGCTCCTCGAGGTCACAAACCTCAACCATGAGTGAGTCCACTAACTTACATCGCCCATAGATGAAGTCCAACTGGACGCAAGCATCCAGAAGGGAGGTGATGTTACATTTAGTAAGACCCCACCTAGAATATTGTGTGCAGGTTTGGTCACCATACCTCAAGAAGGACGTTGCTGCCTTAGAATAGGTGCTACAGAGGGCTACAAGAATGATTCCTGACCTTAGAGGAATGTCTTATGAGGAGAGGTTAGCTGAGCTGAATCTGTTTCGTCTTGAGCAAAGAATATTAAGGGGGGACATAATCCAGGTGTATACGATTATAACGGGTCTGAATGCTGTTCAGCCAAATGGCTATTTCAATATTAGTCTGAATACTAGAACTTGTGGCTATAAGTGGAAATTAGCAGGAGAACATTTTAAAACAAATTTAAGGAAGCACTTCTTTATGCAGCATGTCGTTAAAGTATGGAATAGTCTTCCTGCTAGTGTAGCGGAAGCTAAATCCCTGGGTTCCTTTAAATCATAGCTAGATAAGATTTTAACAACTCTGAGCTATTAGTTAAGTTCTCCTCAAACGAGCTTGATGGGTCGAATGGCCCCCTCTCATTTGTAAATTTCTTATGTTCTTATGGAGTGTGTGTGTATGTGTGTGTGTGGTTTTGCATAGATCACATTTGAGGACCAAATTCTCCCCCAAAGTGTAGTAAAACCTGAAATTTCCCTAGTTTTGGGGACATTTTTTGAGGTCCCCATTTGGATAACCTCAGGTTTATAAAAATCTGTGAATGCAATCAAAAAAGTAAAAATGCCAAAAGTCTTGTATTTGGGTTGGTTACTTATGGTTAAGGTTAGGGATGGGTAGGGGTTAAGGGTGCCGTGATTATGATTATAGTTTTCCCCATAGAAATGAATGGACGGACCCCAATTAGATATGAAGACCAACGTGTGTGTGTGTGCACATACACACACACTGGCCGATACAAGTGCAAACAAATAAGTTTATTGTTCACACTTAAGTTATTAAATGTACATAATAGAAATACTTCACATTCAAATCTATTAATTTTACAAAAAGCAAACTATAAATTCACTGAAGACAGTTTTAAATACAGCATTGTAAATTATAGTGCATCACAATAAGGAAAACTGAATTGTAAGAGGATGTTTCCTTTTTATTTTGAAAAAGAGATGGAGCTTACCAGCATAGATCAGTGGAATGACATTTTATTAAAACTGAATACCAATATACAGCTTAATAATGAATTATGAAAATGTCTTGGCTAGTACTTTCAGAAATTTTATAAGTAGTGAATGAACTGAAGGCAATGTCTGTTTTTTTAATATGCGTATTTAGCTCCAGTTTTGATAAGTTTGAATATTGATAACATTTAAAGACTGGCCAGCAATATTGGTATGTTAATCAATATATTGAGTATCTTCATATTGTTTGTTCCATCTTCATAATTCAAATATGTAATGCAAAATCGTAATAATAAGAAAGAGAAATATATTGCCTCAGAATTGTGGGAGGAAACTGAAATTGAAAAAAATTGTGATTGTTTTTACCCAGAATCATGTAGTGTGGTACATGCTTTTCACAAATAGTAAGGAATGCAAAATGTCAGCAGTCAGGTTGGGATGCTAGGCTTGTTAATTGCTGTAATGTTTGAAATCAGAGGTTAGCACTGATAAATATTAATACAGCAATTAGTAATTTGTAATTAGTAACACATCCAACAACTGAAAAATTATGTTGTAAGGTATGCACTTTTTGCCACTTGGTTTCACAGGCCTGCCATGTGCCGTGCCCGTGCTTGGGGACAAGATGATCTCTAAAGCCTTCCCTGTGGCGTTTTATTGTTCAAATAAATGACAAATTGCAGTATTGACACATCTGCGGTTGATACTGATCTTCCTTTATCTAATCATTTAAACAAATCTCAAGTAATACCAGATATGAACAGAAACTCAAAAAGGCTGGTATATGTGATCCATACTCATATCCAGTGTTGGGCACATTACTTTTAAAAAAAAAAAAAAAGATACAAAGGCATTCAGAAAAAAAAGTAATTATAGTTACTATCTACTTCCTCCAAAAAGTAACTGAGTTAGTAACTGAGTTACAGCATTATAAAAGTAACTAGTTACCCGGGAAAGTAACTTATGCATTACATTTTTTTAAATGTTCAAATATGTCAAAAATGTGGATCCCCTCCCCCCTTTGATGGAAATTCAGCTGTATGTTCAATTATTTGTAATAACACTGGCTAGCAAATATGTTTAATGAATGTTTAATAAAGTCTAATTATAAATAAAATAATTTTTTTACAGAAAACATTGTACACAAATCTACACTATTTTGATATCGCTGTAGGACAATGTGAGACAAGACACCTATCAAATTTAATATATCATTGTATATATGGTCATTACTATGTATATAATAGTAGAACTATAAAACACAATAGATGTTTTAGAACTTTACATATTTATTGCATATCAACAGGCAGCAGCTGGAGAACAAATAGATCTATACCAAAATTAAGCAATGTACCACAAAATAAATTAATAAATATACAATGTTTGTGGTGCAAATTAAATCAAATTGTCACACAATTTCAGATGACTGGTAAACATACTATATTTTCTTCCTCACAAAAGTATACAGTTTAACAATAAGAAGTGTTAGCAATATAATATTAAATATAATACTAAATCAAAAAATCAAGCTTAGGCTACTTTGGTAGCGTGGCTCTGTCTTCTCGTTAACGGAGCTCACGTTAGCCGCTTCTGGGTTTGGACTACTATCAACATCCTTGTTCTTAGTTTTTATGAAGCGTGAGACTACAATTTGAATTGCTTGTTACCGACGTGGGTAAAGACTTAGTTCCAGGACATAATGTACATTTGACATATACATTCTTGCCTTTATTTCAACAAGGGAAAATTAACATTTGCATTTCCACTGTAAGATCGCTACTTTTTAACTCACCATTGCTGTCTCTCTCTTGTGCATGCGTGTTTGTGTTTATGTACCTGCCCACCTCTGCCTCTGGTTGGCTTATCATGAAATTTTACTCTCTCTTAGCCAATCATCATCACTAATGCAGTTGTCTCGCCAAAGTAAAGAAAAAAAGCTTTGGTGCTCCTGTGGCTGAGAGCCTGGTTGGATGAAAATGGTAATGGCATTGTAACAATAGAAAGAGTAATTGGTTTGATTACCCGTTACTGAAAAATGACTTTTTTCAGTAACGCCATTATTTTAACGTCGTTATTCCCATCACTGCTCATAACCAAGTCATCTTTCCGTACCTCTGCAGCGTTGCAATGTGGCGACATCCCCAAACTGAAGTATTATGATGTCTTCAACTATTTAGTTCACACCATGTCTTGATACAGGTGTGAATAGTTTAAAGCTTATGAAAGTTTAAATGCAAGCACGTTTTTTTTCTGACTGGTCACGTACACAGGCCTGGTGTATGGGAAATTCCCGGAAATTGATTCCTAATAGTATCAAAAGTGAGTTTTATCCTTTTATTAATCATGCAATGTCTAATGACAGGAAAACAGTATGCAAAACAACTGTGTGTAAATTAATTTTTATATCAGCCTAGGACTGGGCAATATCTTGATGTAATATGACTAATTTTTCTTTCCTTCAATGCTCCATTTTTTTTTACCATTAAATAGGTTAAAAACATGAACAAATTGAGGTGACAAAGCAGCAAAGCAAAGGTGACAAATTGAATGGACTGTAAAGAAATCTAATTTTAATAAATGAATCATACATATAAATAATAGACAAAAGCATGCATTCGAGGGGGCTGCCAATTTTTCTGTCTGACCACTGCAATCCACTCATTGCATATTTCTTGGTCTGCTGGAAATCTATGAAATGTTAAGCCACATTTATCACCTCTTTTACATTTCAAAAAATCTGCTGGAAACCTAAATGCTTTGCCGCTTTTTTGCCACTTTGTATGATGGCAATTCCTTTAAAAAAAATGACAAGTTTGTTTGACCGGTACTAAATGAGCAGACCGGGCTTGGTGCCACTACTGTTACAAGAACAGAGCACTGATGCTTAGGTCTGTGCAAAGCTCAATGCTTGGCATGTGACAACCCCCTTAGGTGTGAAGTGATGGAGCTGCTGTGAATCACAGTGTGATGCAAAGAGTGCTTTGAAATGCATGGGCCATCTGTAATTGGTTTCCAACTTTGAAATATCTTGTCATCGTCTGTCAGCTTCTATAGAGATACTACTGTAGCCCTAAGTGGGTCATCTTCTAGGCATTGTTCAGACAAAGTGGACCAGTGATGTTAGGAATCAGGCAGTGGTCACATTTGCACACAAAACAGTTGTGTGTCTCCAGTCAGTTATGCTCCTTTCTTGAGAGCATCAGTATAATGGATGTTGAAATTCTATAGTATGCTCCCAGCCCATAAGGGAGGGCTCCTGAGACTGGCAGAATACACTAAGGTAGGCAAAGTAATGTGTTTATTGTGATACGGTGGGTTAATCTTTAGAGGAGAGTGTTAAGGGACTTGGAAATTTTTGCAAGGATTCCCCTGCAGTGAGTTGCTCAGACTCGGTGGGCTTATAGGCTTTCCATGAAAAAGTTTGGCTGAAAAGAAGAAGCAGATGGGAAGAAGCCAGACCCAGTGCAGAGTGTCGAGCTGCCCTGTGCCGCGTGCTGCCTGCTGTTTCAGTATCACAGAGGGAGCTGCTGGAGGTCCATCTACTGCTGTGGTGCTTCACTGCCTGAATATGTGGGGTGAGCAGCAGAAGAGGTATGAGACACTTATGGGGCAGATCAGTGGGGTAAATATTTGTGGGGTAACAGCACAGGGCATTTTAGGATGCTAAATACTGTATAGGTAAGATCGCTCAGCCATCTGACAAGCCCTTTAATGCCTCATCCTTTGTCTCCAGCATTTCAGAAATTAATTAAACAGCATGCTGGAATAAGCTGTCTACTACTATTTTGCTTCTCTATTTTTTAGAAAGCAAGGAAAATTAAAAAACAAATGGGTGACAATGCTTTTACCGGATAATTGGCAATCTGCCTCTGGCTCAGATGGGGAAAAGTTGACAAAGTATATCCTTTCGCTGATTACATCCCGTCATTTACTTACCTCTGTTTGAGTACAATATGTTTTTTAAAGTATGACGTTTATTGTCATGGGAAGTAAAGTTACTCATTCAAGATTTGTTCATTGTATTCTCCGGATGCTGGGGAATACGTATGGTTTTGGGAACATTCCACTGTCGATGCTTAACGCGATTGCTTGTTTGATCCTGCATATTTCAGTCCATGTCGGAGTCTGTAACTCCAGATCCGTCATTAACTCACTGGAGTCTAGGGGTAAGGGACACACTTTCACTGACTGGGGCATGGTCACACATTTCATTCAATATCATAAACTTAATTTATGGTGAATAAATTATTTCTTATATATTTGGTATGGTTTGGTTAATTATCTTAATATTACTGTACTTCGTAAATATGTCAGATGTATGTGAAGTTTGTAATTTGTTTCACTGTTGCGCTGTTCATAAAATCACCATGGGAATGCGATTTAAATACGCAATAATGCGGCTATTTAGAATGTCAATAGCGATCTTTGGGTGACAGCAGTACTGCACGCACCCAATGCAGGTAAAACAAAGTAAGGTGACATGGTTTACTTTTTTACCAATTTAACCTAATTTTAAAAACTTTACTTCCAACAAGTACGTTTTGAAAATATTATGGATTTAATCAGTATTTTTTTCATGTTTCTATAATAAGATTTCAGCGAGTTATGAACTGAAATACAAGAAAGATATGCAGCATTGCCGACGATGCCGTCGACTCCAGAGAGTTAATGTTAGTTCGTTGTTGCCGTGTGCTTCCCTTGTATCCCCATAATAAACCCTGTTTCCCGATTATCCATCTCCCTGTTCCTGCTTCCCCGGACAAGATCACCACAGAATGAGGGATCTCCAAGAAGTGTCACCTCCGCAAATTGAGCAGCAACGCTTTGGCTTGCTACAGGAAGTGATTTACTGGCTCAGCCAACCCGAGGTCCAAAAAGACCCCGTAGCACTGGAGCTGGCCAGCCGGAGCGGTACCCTCCTGGAAGAGATGTACCTGCTCAAGAACATGCACCTTATGAAACAGGTGCACGAAAACCTCCGGTTGCTGGAGCAGCGCGTAACTTAAATCACGATTCAGTCAGTCGCTGCACACTGCTGAGGTTGTAAATCCGCTGTCCATCTTATCAGAAATGGAACAAACTCAGACAACAGCCACCCACAGGAGGAGGAAGAAGAAGCCAAAGGAGAGAAGATCAGAAGAAGTCCCGACGATCTTCCTGGGGACATGCTCTCTCTTGGCAGTTAACTCTCCCTGCCTGTTAATCCCCAATCACCCTGGACATCACCGCCGCAATGTCCTCGCAAGTATTAAAAGCCTGCCTAGCCACCGCTAGCGGCTTATCCCTTCTGGGAGGCATGCTTTGCCCATATATGGGCCAGAGCTGTGTGGGACACTATCCCGTGGATCCTGAGGGCTCTTAAAGGGGCAAAGCCCGCTTTTATGGCACCGACCCGGGCAACTCTTATTGATGTCCCTGACCCACCTGTTCTGCCTGTCCCACCGGCACTTGTTCTGCCTGTCCCACCGGTGTCTATTCTGCCTGTGATGCCTGTTCCTGACTTGCCTGTGAAGCCTGTTCCGGACCTGCTTGTCCCGGCGGCCGACGCTCCGACCCCAGCAGTCCCAGCCTCCCAGCGAGGCTCCGGCTGCAACGGCCTCTGAGGTTTCTGCTGCATCGCCGCCTTCTGAGGTCCCTGTCCCCAAGGTACTTGCACTAGAGGTCCGCCCATCAAGCCTGTTCCCAACCTACCTGTCTTGCTTGTTCCTGTGCTGCTGGGCCCGCTAGCCCCAGCAGCCGAGTTGCTGTCCGAGGTTGCGGCACCTCATCTGTTGCCGCCCGAGGCGCCTGCTGCGGCCCCGCCTCCTGCTTCGTCCGAGCCACCTGCTGCTGCTCTGCCCGAGGACCCAAAACTGCCTTCTGCTCCGCCAAATGTCCCGGCTCCGCCCACTGTATCTCCTGGTCCAGTGCCCCTGGCTCCTGGATGCTGTGGCTGCGCCGTCGCCTGCTGCAGCTTCCCCTCCTGTGTTTGCTCCTCATCCCTCTGTCCCTCCTGTCTCGACTCCTTGTCCCCCTGTGGTTACTCCATTCACTCCCAGTCCTTTTGTCTCTTCCCTTGGTGTTTTCCCTGTGTCTCCCTTCCTGGTCTGCCTGTCTACATTTCCTTTCTTGTGTCAGGTGTTGTCTTGCCTTTTGCCCTTGTGCTTGTTTTGGTCCTGTTCCCTGTGCAAACAGGTCCTGGGTGAGGAACCAGACAGAGTGCAGCCCATCAGACCTTTATGATATATACAAACAGAGATTCACGGTTTCCCTTGCCCGGACGCAAATATATATACATGAAAATGTACACCAGAAAATCTTCCTCCTGATTGACCCCAAATCAACTCAAAACTGGAATTTCAGGATAGAGGGCAGCATAGAGCTATTTACAAGATACAAGATACCTTATTTGTCACATACACGATTATACAAGTATAACATGTAGTGAAATGTACCCCGAACGACCCCTTAGACTGTGCAAATCAAATCAAAAATAGAATTAAGAATAAGACAAAAGATTAACACCATTTCACCGCTGCGTTGTTCAGCAAATAACCATGCAAATGCGATTTGAATAGGAGGAGGAATGTGATGGTATTCGAGACACAGTCACCTACTCTTGCCATATGAGGTCTGCCTCTGAGGAAGCTGAAGACCCCGGCACACAGGCGGTTGCTCAGTCCTAGCTCCCTGAGCTTGGTGTGGTCTGTGGGGAACTATTGTGTTAAACGTAGAACTATAGTCGATGAACAGTAGTCTCATATAGTTCCCTTGCTTCTTGTCCACGTGGCTGAAGGTGATGTGCAGAACATTGGAGATGGCGTCTTCTGTAGATCTGTTAGGGTGGTTGGCGACCTGGAGTACATCTGTAGAGCTTGGGATGAAGGATACCATGAAGCCTTTAATGAGTCTTTCAAAAATCTTCATGACCACTGACGTTAGCGCAACTGGCCGGTTGTCATTCAGGCACGAGGGATTACTGTTCTTAGGTACCGGTACAATTGTGGGTTTTTTAACAGACTGAGCCAGAGACTCGTTGAAGATGGAGGTCTGCTGGTCAGCACAGCAGCATAGCAGGCACCCAGAGATGTCGTAATGGCCCCAGCGCTTTCCTGGTATTGAGCCGCTGCAGCACCCTCCGCATATCACACTCTGCAAAGCTGATGACGTTACTGCGCTACACCAGCAGGCTGTGGCTAGCGTTACCCAAGTAGCCAGCGCTAGCATGATTAGCATCGAAGCGCGCATAGAACGCCTTGAGTTCATCGGCAAAAGCAGAGTCGGCACTCAAAGCCACATTGGATTTGCTTTTAAAGTCTGTGATATTGTGTAATCCATGCCACAGTCATTGCACGTCACTCGGGTGAAAGTAATACTGAACACGCTTGTTGTAACATTCCTTTGCTAGTTTGACTGCGTGCTATACTCTGTTTGAAGCCGCTTTGTAAGCACTCATACCGCCGGTGGTGAGACCTGCATTATACACAGCAGTATGGGAGTTCACAGCCTTGCAAACGGTTCCATCCACCCACGGCTTCTGGTTTGCAAAAGTCGTTACTGTTGCCAGAAGCATTGCTTCTGATTAGGTGATCCAGTGCTTTGCCTCCCTCATGGCCGGGACTTGCTGAAGAAATTTCTGTTTCTATTCCGGTATGAGGAATACAGTGTTGTGGTTCGATTTACCAAAAGCCAGTTGGGAAACAGCTTTGTTGCCCTACTTGAATGGCATGTAGCAGTAATCAAGAATGTCGGCTGCCTTTGTTTGAAATGTGACGTGACGATAAAAGTTTGTCATAAGTATTACTTTTTGCTGCATCAGTGTTTATAGATGTTTTTGTCAAATGTTTCTATGGTATACTGAAGTATAATTGCAATAATTTAACAAGTGTCAAAGGCATTTATTGGCATTAACGGCTTTATACATGTACGAACTGTGATGAGACAACGTTTCCCCATGGCCCTGGTGCAACATCTAGTAACACTGAACATGACGTACAACAGGGCAAAAATGTGCAAACAGGCAACACAAATAAAGTGCAAAAGTTGCTATCACATTACAGTCCACAACAATTTACAATTAATAGACATTACAATAAATGGACAGAACAGT
>JABFEA020000038.1:791956-803476 GCA_019775915.2 Cyphomyrus plagiostoma
ATGTAAATACCCTCAAATAAAAGCTGACAGTCTGCAGTTAAAGCACATCTTGTTCGTTTCATTTGAAATCCATTGTGATGGTGTATAGAGCCAAAAATGTTAGAATTATGTCGATGTCCCAATATTTATGGACCTGGCTATATATTGTACTGTACTATTGCACTGGTTACTATATTGAGTAACCATGAAAGTGCAGGTGTGAGGTATTTCAGAAGAGATATAATCTAAACTTAAAGTGTGTTCAGAGCCCTGATGGCTTGTGGAAGTGGCTTTGTATTTTACGAGCATATGCAAGCTTGGCCTTTTTGATTGTTTTAATGAGGTTGGCTTGTGCAGTTCTGAGGGCATCCCTGTCTCCCGATCTAAAGGTAGCATCCTGTGCTTTCAGTATCCTCTGGACCTCCATTGTCACCCAGGGTTTCTGGTTAGCACTTCTTGGAGACAGTGACATCCTCATTACATTTCCAGATGTAGCCAATCACAGCTGAGGTGTATTCCTCCACATCAATACGGTCCCCATAGGTGAAAGCCTCTTTGAACACTGACCAGCCTGTGCTATCGAAGCAGTCTTGAAGTGTAGTGATAGCTTCTTCAGGCCACGCTTCAATCTCTCTCTGGACCGGTGAAGTACGTGCGTTTCAGCAGCAAGCTGTAGGCTGGGATCATTTTCACTGAAATGTGGTTGGAGTTCCCTGGTTGCAAACTTTATGTGCTGGTGATTTCAGCACTGTTTTTAAATTGGCTTGATGTTGCCTGCGATTATGAAAAACCTTTCCGTGTGGTCAGTTTGCACGTTGTTTTGTGAGTTGTACAGCTCCGCTAGCACCTGGTTAGCATTTGTGCTAGGTGGTAGATTAAGTTTATGCAGAATCAAAATTTGCAGTGTTGACCCTTCTTTTTCAAGACCTCTGCAATTTGCTCTGACATGCTGTTCATCACCTTCTGGGCCAAATCCTGACTGATGGCAGCTCATTCTTGCATAATCAATGCTTGGAGTTTATCAGAATTTATAGGTTTTATGGGTTTTTGTTTCTGAAATCTGATGCTTTTATTGGAGAGAAGTGGCTTCTTTGCTGCCCTTCTTGACACCAGGCCATCCTCCAAAAGTCTTCGCCTCACTGTGCGTGCAGATGCAGTCACACCTGCCTCTTGCCATTTCTGAGCAAGCTCTGCACTGGTGGTGCCCTGATCCTGTCTGCCATTCTAACTCAGTCAGCAGGACAGTTTTCTCTATCCTTGTCCCCGTCAACACTCACCTGTGTTAATGAGAGAATCACTGAAATGATGTCAGCAGGTCCTTTTGTGGCATGGCTGAAATGCAGTGGACATGGGTTTTTTGGGATTAAGTTCATTTTCATGGCAAAGAGGGACTTTGCAATTAATTGCAGTTCATCTGATTACTCTTCATAACATTCTAGAGTATATACAAATTGCCATTATAAAAACGGAGAAAATTAATTTAAATTAACTGTGTGAAAATTAATATTAATATCTAAAAACTTTTGGCCACAGCTATGCTCTGTTATCTGCACTCATAGAAAGCCTCTTGACTAATCAGATTTCTTGGTTAGAATTAACTGTTGTAAATGATTTTTAAATGGCATATACCATATTGTATTGAGATGGAACCCACTCCATCCATTTTCTGTATCTGTTTATCATATTCGGGATCAAGGGTCCAGAGCTTATCCCACAAACCACAGGCACAAGACAGGGAACAATCCAGGATGGGGTGGCAACCCATCATAGGGTACACTCACATGCAATTTACAATTTGGTATCTCCAGTTCCGCTTAGTATGTTTTTGGACTGTGGGGCGCAATCTAGTGTACCTAGAGGAAACCCCATGATGCCATGGAGAGAACATCCAAAGTCCACACCAAGAATCATGACAGATATTCAAACCCTGGTCCCTGGGGTGTGAGGGACAGTGCTAACCATTGAAAAGGATCATTAAAACTGCAAAGTTTGCTAAGTTTTGATTTCTGTTACTGAGTAAAAATGTTTTAGTGCAAATTATTGATGGTCTCAACCCAGCATACTATCAAGGTCATTGCAATGTCGAAATATGTACCTCACATGCAGAATTGACTTGTACATCGTAAATTGCACATTGCAAGCCTAGTATTGTGGGCAGCACAGTGGCTGAGTGGGTAACGCTGTTGCTGCACATCCCTGCTTTACCAGTGCGTGTTATTATCCGCATGTGTTTACCTCAAATCCGCCACTTTTTTAGAATTTTTTAATTTGTAGGTTTTATTAATTTGTAATTTGTCTCTTTATTGGTAAGTGTTTTGAGGTTGTACCATCTTGGCCTCCATCTATGTATATATAATTATTATTAACTTTTATATAGAACTTATTCTACAGCATGAATATAGCTGTAGCTACTTACATGGCACAGAAATTCAAATAACTAACTAACATTGGATCTCCTGGTCCAAAACATGCAAAGTGAACTGGAGCCCATATGTGTAAGTGATTTTAGTGTGAGTGAGTGAGTGTGCATCCTGTGATGGGATGGCATCCAGGCTTAGTTCCAACCCTTTACAAACCCCTCATAGTGAGTCAGTGTGTGTTTGTGTGTGTGTCTTCATAGACCGGGACTTTAACATCCAGCTGAGCACCGAGAGACGGGCCTACACGACAGGCGAGCCCCTCGAATTACGCTGCGCCATCGATGCGCAGAACATTCTGGAGCGCTACTTCTCTGTGTCCTGGGTGTTCAGCAGCTCACCAGTGGCAATGGTCGGGCCTAATGCCGTACCATTGCTAGCTGGGGACTACGTGCAGCGTGAGGCCACTGGACAGCTCACGGTACGCAAGGAGAGTCAAGCCGTCTACCTGCTGAGACTGCAGAACCTGCGGCCTGAGGATGCTGGGAAATACATCTGTCGCGTCACCGAGCGTGAGCGCACCCTGACTGGGGACTTCATCGACCGGAGCAAGAGGTCCCGCAATGTGCAGGTCACCGTCCAGCCTCTCCGTAAGTAGCAGCAGCTCACTGCTTTACCTGTTGCTTTCTGAGAAACAAGCTCAGTTTTGTCTCTTAAATCTGGAGAGTAACAGAAATTCCTTTTTTTTAAAAAAAATCAGACAAGAAATGCTCTTTGACCTTCATAAGTACTTTGATATTACTTTGTAAACTATTTTTTTCTCCAGAAATTCTGCATTTGTTACCATACATCCTACCACTGAGTGAATTTCCAGCCAAAAGCTCCCCCAGTTAAAGTGGGAATGAAGATAGCTATATTTAGCATTATACAGATACCTCTGCACTATTTACCATTCCACATTTTGGAAGAGCATATAATAGCAGAATTTGTCATGCTGCTCGATTCAGTGTTGGAAGAAATGTGAAAAGGACAGTGTGACACTGATTACAGAAGGAACACAGATTTTATTCTCCTAGAAACAGAATGGCCCCTGAAATAGAAACTGAATGGCAAATGAATGAAGAAAGAAAAGTTTATGTGAATTGGAGAAAAGCAAGGTGCATCATCAGCAGCTGGTAACAGGATTAAAGCAATCATTAGGGTCTGAGTAGGATTACTGAGAAGGAGAGATCATCTCTTCTGTCCTTAACTGTATAAAAGCAAATTTATCATTCAAACAGTCCCACTGTTTCTCTGTCCCCAGGAAGCAATTTGACTGTGTCATTAATCAGTAACTCCACGGATATCGAGGAGAGTGGAACCATCCAGCTAATGTGTGAAGCTCAGTCCATCTCTGGCAAAGTGGCTGGCCTGTCCGTCACGTGGCGGTGGCTGGACAGTAAGGGCAGTACCGAGCAACACATTGCTGCCCTGGACCAGGAGGGTGTGGTCAAGCTAAGCCTCGCTTACAGCAATCGTGCAGCCTATGGGGGGATCCGAGCAGAGCGCACTGACATTGACACATTCTCCCTGTCCATCTACAACACCCTGCCCAGTGACGAGGGACAGTATGAGTGTGAGGTCACAGAGTGGCTCCCAGGGCCTAACAGCACATGGGAGAGTATTGGGGAGAAGACCGCAGTCACACACGTGATGGTCCGGAGCAAAGGTATGTCTGTATTTAATGAAAGATTACCATCTCAGCGCTTGTCCAGTGTTTGTAAATAAATGGCTGCATGTGTTCTTGTGTGATTCAGAGAGATTTGTTAAGAAATGCTGATTGACTCATTAAATACAATAATAAGAACTGGACTAGAACTGAACCATGTTATAGCCACAGGAGCAAAAAATTGTACACACCTGATTTTAATGCATTTGTCTTTATTTTATCTCTTTCTTTCACCTTACCATAAAAGGTCTTGAGGTAATGAAGTAATACATACTGTTTGACTTATGAGCTGTAACATTGTGGGCACAGACTTCAAACTGTTCCCCTACACAGGCAGGTGTGGAGTATTGACTCATTGATGGGCTTTGGCGATGACCTTGATTACAGGTTACACCTTGCTTTTAGTAAGCAAGTCCACTTCTTCTTTTCCAGTTGACCTTGGATCCCCAGAGGTTTTTTTTCCTCCCTACTTTGGAGATTTTGGTTCCTCTCCTCCACTGTCATCTGGATTTCTTTGTTTCTTTCTTTTCCTTTTCTTTCCTGCTTTAATATTATTCTATCAGAGAGATGGAGAATGCTGCTTTCGTCAAAATGACAGGTTGGGTCAAAGGTCACATAAATCAAAGTGACAGGTCTTTGAAGTTCAAAGTTGGGATTTAATTAAAAGGGGCATAGTTGGCAAGTAGCCAAGTGACGTCACCACCCAGTGACTGTAGTTAGGTTATTAAATTATTTATTTATATATTTAAAAGGGAGGTAGTTGGCAAGTAGACAAGTGACTGTAGCTAGGTTATTATTAACTTAATTATTTTAAAATGCCTGTTACTTAAAAGGGACGCAGTTGGCAAGTAGCTAGGTTACTATTAAATTATTTATTTAATGTTATTTATTTAAATGTTTGTTATGGGTAGTGAAATGGGGTATTTTCTTTGTTTCTGTTGGTGCAAATAGCTGCCTGTGTCCAGCGGTACTGCTGGAAGTCAGTCCGGAGCGTGTTTTGGACTTGGTAGATTCTGCCGATGTTTATCCCGGTGCTGCTGCGCGACACTGAAAGAAACTCTGGGAAAATGAGAAAGTTGGATCTCAGGATGAGAGCAGCAGCAGCAGGTCGGTCTGACGCTATAACGCTTAGCAGCATGGCGGCGTGTCTGTGTCCTGTTTAGGGGAGGGTACCCTCCCGGTGCAGCATCAGATTTGGCCGTGTGCCTGCGTGCGTGTGTGTGTGTGTGCGTGTGTGTGTGTGTGTGTGTGTGTGAAAGTTAACCCCCCCTTTTTTTTTTCTTGTGTCGTTTCATTTTGTTTCCCCTTGTAACTTTAATTAAGCCGCACATCATATTTGTCTCATGGTTCTTTGAAGGTAATTGGGCCACATCTCACAAGCTTCCTAAATCTGGCATTTTGTCTCAAGGTTTCCTTATACGGCCCGAGCTAGGTCCTCCCTATTTTCTCATTCTTGTCTAGCCCGGATAAAAAATAAAAGATGCATGACACGCCCCACCACCAGCAAACCATGTGGAATATAGCCAGCTTCGCCCGGTAAGCCCAGCACTAATTTTTTTCAAAAAACACAGACACTCACACAGACATGTCTTGCACTACCGAAAGGAAAGATTCAGCCTCACCGCCTAACATTCAGGAGGAGCCGGTGTTGCAGCCTCCTGGGGCTCCCAAGGTAATTCATACGACGCGTAGATGGGTGCCTACGATGCCGCCGTCGGAAGACCTGAGAGCTACCTGGGAGCTACTCAACGAGGGTAAAGTGGTTTGCCGCTTTGACTGTGATGAGGAGGAAGTGCGCATCTTTCAGCTTACCGGAGATGCCGCGGACTCCCCGATAGACAACCTGCACCTGGTCAGTGTTTCTGAAGATGAATGGTAAAACTTGATGTATATCGTTATCATGACGATGAAGTAGAGCATCGGACCCGACTCCGGCTTTCAGGCGGACACCGGAAAAATGGAGATGCACTATGGCAAGGATGGAAAAGTATGGCGCACCTTTATGAAATGGGACGTGACCGGTGAGCTGGACAAGAGAATGGTGAATATATGGCAGCTGCCTAAATGCTGCTGTTGTAGAATCAAGATGCCCTTTGTGATTTGGATTTTTGGAGAAAAGAGCATTTACTTCTAAATGCTGTTCAAGGACACTCGGGAGCATAAGCAGATGCAAAAACCTACTTTGTAAGGATCACCCCTCCCCTCTCCTCTACCACCACCCCCTGAACCTCATGTATATAAAAGTGGACGCCGTTACAACCCTTTTCACAATCATCATCATCATCATGCCAGATGTCGAAAGCGGGGAGCAAGAGGTCCCTTCGACCCCACCAGCAACACAGGCCTCTGATGCTGGAGAGCTGCCTATGACCCCTCCACCAACACCGGCCTCTGATCCTGGAGAGGTCCCTCCGACCCCCCAGATCTGCACGCTTCTCTCCAGACCGGCTTTGTGAAGAGGGATGCTCAACTGCATAAAAGCAATGATAGTGGGTCTTTTGGCTTCAGTCATCAGGAAACATCAGCAGAACAACTGCTACGGCTGCGAGGTGGGTCATTCCAGTCAAAGACAGCACCCTTGCCTGTTTCCTCCCGGCAGGAATTACTTTTACATGCACTTTGACTCTGTGCTGCGTGACCTCTGGACCGACCGGCTGACACCTGCCTTGACTCACGTTCTGACGACCCTGGGCATCCGAGCTTCCGTCGGCAGGTTGGAGGGGGCCGTGGAAGCTATCCCATATGATCTACGCAAGGCCCGCGACGACATGCGGGAAATCAGTCGCCTGGAACAGGATCTGTTTGAACAGAACCCCACAGTTAAGCAAATCCTGGAAGAAGAATTTCTGTCTCATTGGGAGGCCCGAGACTAAAAAACAAAAAAGCAACTCGCAATGAGGAACGGTATCGGCTTGGCCTTACGGCGGTTTGTTTTAAATATTTTTTTAGAAAAAGTTAGTCCACTGTTGTTGCATGCTATCGATAGGGAAAAAAAATGATTGTCAGGATGTCGTTCCTAGGGATTGTTGCTGGTTTCATAGACTGATGTTTGAGATTGCTCAAGTCAGAGAAGATTATCAGTGGGGAAAGGTTTTACTTACTCAGCTGATGGGACAGAGAGAAGGACCAAAGAGTCTCATACGCAATTGTCTATCTTGTATCCCGGACGATGAATTTAACTGTAATCACATTTTTGTATTTTATGCTTTAATCTTCGATGTAATTGCCTTTAAATTTCATAATAAGCAGCCTATCGATGTTAATCAGATGCTTTCTACTCTGCATACATGTATCGTTGAAAAGGCCACTATACGGACCTTACTGCGTGTGACGTGGCTCAATAACTGTCACGGTTGTAACTAAACGTATACCATTTCAATGAAATGTAATGACATTTTATTTTTAAAAAACTATATCTTTCACTCGATGTACACAAATGCAATAAAAAAAATGAATTATATATATATATATATATATATATATAATCATTTAGCAGGGTGGTAAGGCGATGGACTTAAGATCCAATGGATTTAAAAAAAAAAATTCCACCCCAGCTAAGTTATTTTGTTAAAAAAAAAAAACTCTACACAAACATATGGGTTAAATGTATAAAAACAAACCCCTCCCCAGTCAGCTATAAAACGTGGTATTCTTGCTTTCGGCCCCCCACTCACTGTGTGTGAAAAAAGCATGTCTGTTGCCAAGACTACAGCTTGTGTCTTGAGCCGTACGTATTATGACGCCAGCCACCCGGGGTCATACAGCGGTGCCTCCGGACTGCAGGAGTCGTGCAGGAAGACACAGGGAAAAAAGTGCCTACCAATGACATCACAGAGTGGCTGTCTATGCAAGACAGTTATACTTTACATAAACCGGCTAAAAAGAATTTCCCCAGGAACAGAGTGTTTGTACCCAGAGCCATGTATCAGTGGCAGGCCGATTTATGCGACATGCAAGGGCTGGCTACCTACAATGACGGGTTAAAGTATCTCCTTACTGCGATTGATATTTTTTCCAAAAAGGCCTACATGCGTGCGATTAGAAACAAGACCGGCGTGTCCGTGACGGAGGCCTTTGATTCTATTTTAACCGAGAGGGGCGTGCCCCTCAAGTTACAGATGGATGCCGGTAACGAGTTTGGAGTCTGGAGTCACTAATTAATGCTAGGAGTCTGGGTTGGACCTGTTTGCGGCCCCTATGACGCAATTATCCATAGATCAGACCAATTATGTAGAAATCAACCCATTAAATTCTATTACCGATCATGATGTTTTGGATTTCCTAATACCGGGGTCGGGCAATTTCTATCTGGACCTCAACTCTACATTGCTCTATCTAAGGCTCAGGATCCTTAGGGCCAACGGAGCCCCGCTGGCCGACGCCGACCCCTGCGGTATTATACAGTACCCTGTAAACTGCACATTCTCTCAGCTGGATGTGAGTCTGAACGACGTCCTGATCAGTTCTTCGTCGGCCACGCACCCCTATAGGCCATTCACAGAGACCCTTCTCAATTTTTTAAAGGATACGCTAGAGAGTCAGTTTTTGGCAGGGCTCTGGTACAAAGACATCGGAGCCGACTTCAATAGCGTGGACATCACTGCCCAGGGCCCTAACTTGGGCCTGCGGAAGTGAGCCGCCTTCTGTAGAAACTCTCGGGAATTTTCTCTCATCGGCCCCGTACACGCTGACATCTTTTTCAGCGAACAAATGCTGTTAAACAACGTGGATATACGCTTAAAGTTTGTAAAGGCCAAAAGCGATTTTAGTCTCATGTGTAGGAATGACACCGACTATGAACTGAAAATACTGAGGGCCAGCCTGTTTGTGAAAAAAGTGGACGTCTCCCCGGCCGTGTCCCTGGGTCACTCGGCTGCTCTCATGAAAGCGAACGTCCTGTACCCCATAAGTAAGGTAGTCATAAAAAATTATACGCTGCCCGTGCGATCACGGGTCTGCCTGCAGGACAATCTCTTCCTGGCATCCTCAGGGTAGCCCGAAGCCTGTTGTTTCACTTTGAGAAAGGTTTTAATGTAGCCTGTGAACAGGTCGACGCTGGTCTGGGGAAAATGCCACACTTCGTGCACCTTCATGACCAAATAGCCCCTGTCTAAAGCTAGATTGAGCTCAGCCGAGACCCAGACCCCGGTCAGCACGCTCCGCGTCAGAATGCTCACACGGCCCCCACTGTCTGTTTTCGATGGTGCACGCGCTGCACAGTGTAAACACCAGTTTCCCATTCAGCAGTCTGCTGGGTAGGATGGGGAAAAACAGCTCACGCGGGGGGTTCACTGTGATCAGGCCAAAGTATTCATTCGGAGGTTTAAAATTTGAATGAATGATTACCTGGTGCCCCACAAGGAATTCACATTTAGCCAGAGTGAACGGGTACAGCCACATGAAATCCACGTAACGGACACGCTCTTCCCCTGTGACGTCATAACGCAGGTGAATCGCCAATGTCCGACTCCCAAACAGCGATTCTCGCAGCCTTAAGGAGTCGGGGGGCTCAAAATCTGTCAGGAAACGCTGTACCTCTGGGTCGTGAGTTTTTGTGTGAGCCCACTCGTGTTCCCAGATGGATTCCACGTTCCTGTTAAACTCGCGTCGAGTTTTTCCTTAGTTTTAACATGCGAGGCACCGAAGCTTTCGTGACAGACGTCATGTTCGTTGTTGCACGTAGGACAGCCGTGAAACTGGCAGCCTAGAAACTCGATAGCCCATTTCTGCCCCTCTATCTCCGCGTAGCCGTGAAGATGATAGCGCCCCACACGCACTTCACCCCCATGCAGCGTGTGTCAAATTTCGATGCCGCGAGTGCGGGCGATAAACTCCAGCCACTGGATATAGACGTTGGAATAACTTTTGTATTGCCTTCTGTAATCCCATACATCCGGGATCGCAATAATATCTCTGGTAAGGAAATTTGTCCTGTAAACCAACAACGCCGCCGAAGCGATGGTGGCTGTGGAGAAGGGATCGCAACCCGTGAGTGTTTTAAACATCCGCAGGAAGCGCAAGCAGCCCTCTCTCAGAATCTGCATGTCGTTCTTACAGTAAGCGATCATCTCTTTGTGAAAATTAAAGGTCTGGTGCTTTACTCCGTCGTACCATTGGTAAAACTTGTCGCGTTCTTTGCCTGGCATGTAAAGGGGGGTATGGGTACCCAACTTTTGGGATGTTTCAAAGTCAAAAAACACATATTTGGGACCTTCACCCCTTTTTTTGGTGACCGCTTTGTTAGGATTCTCGGGTGTATTTAAATAGCAGTGATGTGGGGTGGATTGGGCCGTGTCTACCTTAGCGTCTCATATATTACATTTTACTTTTCTACAAGAGTGCGGTTTTGGGTTCTCAGGACTATGGTAGTAGGTGAGCCCACAAGCTTTGCATTTTTTGAACTTGTCACAGGGTCTAGCGCTCTCTCTCCTAAGGGGGCAGACTGTTGGCGTGCGGTTGACGCTCGAAGCACAAGTTATTTAAGCATCTGAGATTACACCGCTCACACACTATCCCCGGGGTAGTTTCCCCTTCTCTACAATTAGTCTGACAGACGCTGCAGAATTTTTGGCAGCGATGAGAGTGAGGTGAGTCATACCCTTTGAAACAGACTGTGCAAACGTAACTGGCCCCTAAGAACCCTGCGGCACTTTTAATGCCATAAAAATGCTGATTGTGTAAAAAGAAATACACCAGTCGTCTACTACCGGTAGGTGTGGGTGTCTGGTAAATGTGGAGATTGTTTGAAAAGGGTTCTTGATAATACACCACCGCTTTGCAATCGATGAATTTCTCAAAATTGATAATGTCATTCAAAGCCACAGCATGGTCGGGGGTGAATCCAGCTTTCTCCTGTAACTCGAGGCTGAGCTTTTCAGCCTCGGCGTCAGTCAGGTTTACGTGCAGCAGATGCGCCAAGTTTATGGCGAAACAAGCTCTGCTGTAGTTCTGGATGATAAACACGTGTTTAGCTTTTTTAGAAATTATTTCTGAAGCTAGCATGGTCTGTAGTTTTTGTTTGTTTCCAGCGCCGCCGCCGTGTGGGACATTGATTACATCTACGATTACTTCTAGGTTGGAATCATTTAAAATTTCTTGATTAGACTGAACCAGGCGATCCAGCAGTTGCTGAAAGTCTGTGAGCTCGCCTTGCCCGAACTGTACAATTTGCAAAAGCTTGTTGTTTAAAAAGTCACCGCGCAGGGTGACCTGTATATAAGCTCCCCATGCGGCGTAAGGTATCGCCTCATTGACAATATTTTGAAACCCCCCGATTACATTTTCGTAGTACTCGTGGAAATTACCCTCGTTTCTAGGTTGCCTGTGCTGGTGGACGCGGGTTACCGGCCAGGCGGCCGCGCCGCTCCTAGGTGTGTCCGGGGTGGGCTTGGGGGTCTGCGGGCGCTCTGCCTCCGGGCTGGGGTTCCGGCTGGGTCGGGGGGGCTTGGGTCCTGGTGGGTGTGTCGCCGGGGTGTG
>JABFEA020000038.1:809034-823625 GCA_019775915.2 Cyphomyrus plagiostoma
GTTCCATTGGCAGATTTTTTCACTTAATACAAGATATTTTTGCTTGAAATAAGTTTTTTCCCCTTGTTTTTGGAGGGGCATTTTTTCCAGTGTAGTCATACTACAATGCAATTCTCACTTGAATGCCTTCTTTGCAGACTGGACTATTAACCAAATAAAGCAGCGCAACATTACAGTAACTAACAATAAATAAACCAATAACTTACGGGTACTATTAGAGCATTTATGTCATTTATTTAAACCTTATTTTACCAGGTAAATTAACTCACCACTTTACGTGATATTTGGGAGAAATAACAGACTATGCATTGGAACTGCCTGGGATACAAACGTCATGCGTGTAACTAAACTCTTCAGCCAATAAGGGCATAGGTGTGTCATCACGGTGGCAGTTCCAGTTTGTGCAGCCGCGTCAGAGGTCACAATGCATCTAGCTGTAATGCATTGTGTCAGGATCAGAATGCATTGCTTTAAGCCAGTGCTGTAAGCAAGTCGAAGGAATCCAATGACCAGACTGGGGAAACAAACTGAAACGTGGACTTAATACAGAGGACTAATGACAACAGCCAGAAACAGCTGATCACATGGGGAGTCAACGCGAGGTTATGGAGGGAGTGTGGCACACGGAAGGAGCGGACAATCGGGGCAGAACAGGGGTAATGTTGGGATAAGATCTTTATCATTTTGGAAGCCATTAAGAAAATAATGCTCTTCTTGTTTAAACCTGTTCATTTTGTGTTTAAATGCTTAAAAAACATATTCAGGTGTAATTTTTTGGGGCCGGGAACCAATGAATTGGTTTTCCATTATTTCTTATGGGAAAAATTCGATCAGAACTCAAACTTTTTTAGGATTTGATCCAGAGTCCAGAACGGATTAAGTTCGAGAACTGAGGTACCACTGTACAAGTGGTCTTTGACTCAATCACTTGGCACTGCAGTGTTACTTCCTTAATGGATCCAACATGAATAATGGTTTGGTATGTGTACTGTTACATTTTACAACAGAATCAGTTGCTGCGACTATAGATGTGCAACAGATGTTCCACTCCTTTGTGGTTCACGAGGATCATAACAACTTCCTACAGTTCTTTTGGTACTGTGACAACACAGGAATATTTTCACCTTCCGAGTGTCAGTGACAGGAAAACCTTACACCAGACGTAGAAGTTCTCTCTACCATAAATAGCTTTTTTGACCCCTTTTGTTTTGCTACCCCGATGAGTATTCAGGGGAGGTCCTTGCTACGAGAGCTCACCATGCAGTCTTGTGAAGGGGATGCACCTCTATCAGATAACAAATACAACAGATGGAAAATATGAATTGTAGCTCCAACAATTCTAAAGGTGGTTGAATTAACCTCTTTATAGGTGCAACTCTCGATTTGGATGCAATGAAACTGGTTACAGTTCTTCCCTCCCTGTATTGTCCTTGGGGGTATGCACTTGCATCACTGAAGACATGAAGAAATGGGAGTTGTTCACTCTGCCAGTCACCTATTCTGTACTCTGGTGGAGCTGGGGGTGCGCCATGCACCACTGCTGCCATTCATGACCAAGTTCTTCTGGCAGCTCCTCATTCCATCCTATGCCCCTCTGCCATATGTCTTGGAAAAGGCGTTTGACCTTGATAGAGAAGGGTTCATCAGGAAACCTAAGGGATCAAAAATTCTAGCTGTTCAAAACACTTCTTTTTGTGTTACCCTGCTTCCTTAAGATGTCCATCAAATGTCGGTGGTCAAAGACAAAATAATAATAAACTTTCTGGTCTCCTTACTAGACCAAGCACCTAGTGTTGCTGCTTGAATTCAAAGCCAGTATTCAGCCACTTTGCTTTCAATTCTGCAGAGTTAGTTGTCCACTTACATGCCAGCAGTGGACAAAATTTCCCTTGCTCCTGAAGTCAACATATAAGCCTCCTTTGTGGCCTTTGCACTGCCAATCAGATCATCAGACCGTCTACATAAAGGAAGTTTTCAAGAATATTGACTCTATATGAATGACTGTTTCAGTACCTTTGAAGATGGAGTTGAATTGTCGCTGCAGGTAAGAATGGACTTGGGAACCCCAAACACGATATGGGTCATCCCCATCTTGCATACCCTCATGGCTTCAGAGTGAGGTAGACCCGTAGCCCATAGGAATCTCAAGGCATCTTTATTTTTCATCGTAATGCATATCTGGAGGAAGGCCTTTGTGATGTTTGTTGTGAATGCAGCTGGATGCAGTATGAATTTCAGTAAAATAGCTAAAAGGTATGGATTGAGGTTTGGACCTGTGAATAAACTGTTGCATGTGAGAAGAGGCATGAAAGACCACTCTTAGTATAGTTGTCACTTTGTCTTCTCCAATAACAGCATGATGAGGCAGGTAATACCTCACATTGTCCTCTGTTGTTTGTTAACAGTTGCCTTCTGCCTTCAACCGGTTGTAGATAATCCTCAATTTCATCATTATATCTCCTGAACAACATTACAGCAGTTTTCAGTTTCTGTAGCAGTCCATTGAATCATTTCATAACAATTCTGAAATTGTCTGGAAGGTAGCCTTGCCTCATGGTACCCTCTGCTGTATCTGACCGACCTATCAAAGCTTTGTCTAGCCTTATTGTCATTCGCAGTGCCGACAGTCTTGTTATGCCCAGAGACTTTAGTTCCCAAAACATGCGTAGCTGCTTCAAGACTTCATTGCATTCACCTAGTCCAAAATTCATGCAGGGGACTTCCCTCATGTTTGAAACAGAGAATGTCTCCTGTACTGCCTGGCCGATTATTGTCTCTACAGGTTACAGAGATTGCAGAGAAATAAAACATCTTACACCTTTAATTTCTCCCTTTGAGTGCTCACTGTGTCATCATCTGTGCATAGTTTGGATTTATGTTTTGTACACACACAGAATATGCAACTGAGGGGAGTGTTTAAACTGCCCATGTGAAGAGCTGTGGCTGCAGGCATTTTTACCCTTCTGAATTTGGTCTCAATCTGTGCATCTCATTTACAGTTTTGCTTATGAGAAGTCCATGCTTCTTTATTTATTGGCCATGCATTAACCAGTTGCATTGCACATTCTCTGCTTTCAACTTCCCAGTTCATAAAATTTAAAGCCTTCCATTCATGATCTGGATTCATTTTGCGGGTAAATTCAAAGGCATGATCATCTGGTAACATCCAAAGCAGTATGGGGCACAGTAATCATCCATAAGTGTCTGAAACAACGATTCTAAACTTCTCATTTGCACCTCACACACATTGTACAGACGTCTGAATGCCTCTGTATCTGTAGACCTTTTTACTGGAGTTAGTCTCAATAATTTGGACATGTGCGCACTCACCAGAAGATCTTTTCTTCCCAATATTTCCTTCAGCATATCAATTGCTACATTGCATATTTTTAGCCCTGCAATAGTTTGCACAGCAGGCCCCACGAGGTAAGACTTTAGGTAAGTAAACTACTGTGTTTTACTTAATTCTCAATTTTCATGGATAGCAGTTTCAAATTGGTCCCAAAATTCTTGCCAGAAACATATATCTCCATTAAATTTATATATAGACACCTTTGATAATTTCACTGATGATCTGTTAGTTAATCTATCTGTGTGCGTACTAGCATCATTTAGCCAAGTTGCCCTTGATCCATCCACTGCTTCAATCTGCGAAAGCTTTTGCGACATCTGCATCCACTTCATTCATTGGTATTTCATCTTCTATCTCCTTATCCAGCTTGTGAATATTCTCTTTCTTAATGGAAAGTTGGTTGTCTTAATAGACAAAGGTTGTCCTAACACTGTTAATTATTCAGAGGTCTGTCTTGGGCATAACAAGCAATAAACCAATCAGTATAACATGTCTCCTCACATTTAACCCTCTGGAGTCTAGGGGTAGGGGACACACTTTCACTGACTGGGGTTATGGTCACACATTTCATTCAATATCATAAACCTAATTCATGGCAAATAAATTCTTATATATTTGTTTTGGCATTACATTAATCTTAGTGTACTTTGTAAATATGTCAGATTCATGGTAAGTTTGTAATTTGACATCAAAGTATAGACTTTGCAAAATGCAGTTTGGAACAATTGCAAACACATTATAAAAGTACACAGTAAGCAATGCTGGCAGTTTGTTTTGATCCCAGATATCTGATCACCAGAGTCTTGGCTACATGAAGATGACTAAATGGTGTAGTTGCAACATTCATTTGGATAAATAAATAAGAAAAAGGTAAAGAATTTCAATATTTCTGGATCCTTTCACTGAATATGTAGCAACTTTCATGTGTATGAATGAGCCATTGACACCTGGTCACGTTCCTACCCCCCTTTTTTGGTGCTGATGGGGATGTATCTGCATCGCTTTTCACCATTGCGCTGTTCATCAAATTACCATGCGAATGCGATTTGAATATGCGCAAATGCGGCTATTTAGAATGTTGAAAGCGGTACTACACTCCCCCTATGCAGGTAAAACAAAGTAAGATGACATGGTTTACTTTTTTGCTGATTTAACCTCATTTTAAAAACTTTAAACTTCTGACAATGGACATTTTGAAAAGAACACAGATTATGGATTTATAATAAGATTTCAGCGAATTATGAACTGAAATACACAAGAAAGATGCGCAGCATCGCTGACGATGGGGTCGACTCCAGAGGGTTAAAAGGTAGCGGTGTCAGGTCAGGTCAGGTTGGGTAGCATGCACTGATGTAGTGCATTGCCGCACTCACCACATGGCGAAGCTCCTTGGGATCCCGACTGGCTACCCATTAGGCAGACATATGGTCCAGTCCCACCCTCCTGAAATCTGTCTGCTGCAGTCAGGTTTTCCGTGGGTGTCCCCTTGGTGTGCTCCAGCCTTTTGGGTTCTCATCAATGAGGATTCTGCGAGCGGGGTCACCCTCAGGGAAACGTGTCATGTGGCTGTAATGCCGTAACTGACATTCCCTCATAATGCAGGTAATGTGCTTCATTCATAACTCCTTTAGCAACCGCTTGTTTGACGCAAAGTCAAACCAGTGGTACCCAAGGATTCTCCAAGAAGACATACTACCTAAGGAGTCTCGCCCTCGTCTCAGCTCACTGGATAGCATCCATGTCTCACAGCCATATAGCAAGACAGGGTGCACCAGGACTCTAAAGACTTGGACCTTTGACCTCTTGCAAAGATATCAAGATCATATACTCCTTCCAGCGACCTCATGACACCCCATATTCTCCCAATCCATCTGCTGACGTCATAAGAAGAGTCACCCGAGACATGAATGTCGCTGCCGAGGTAAGTGAATCTCTCAATGAGGTCGACACCTTCCCCGCAGACAGACAAACTACTGATGGCTGTGCCTAAGAAATTCTTAAAGGCCTGTATCTTGGTTTTTATCTGGGATAGTCTCAGGATATTCCACGGGGCAACTCAATCAACTGAGCTAAATGCTTTACAAAAATCAATAGACCTCTGCCGATATTCATGCATGCGCTCAATGAGAATCCTCAGTGCAACGATGCGGTAGATTTCTTCAGCATAAAACCAGATGGCTCTGGCCACTGATGGGCGAGCAAGTGACGATGACTAAAAGTCCCATTTTCCAATGAGTTGAGATGACGCCTGACTCCCAAATGGAAGCAAAGATTGCCTGCAATGCCAGGAGGACAGCCTTATAACCAGCCTGGAGAAGTTCACCCCAGATACCATAGAGTTTGATTTTGGAGTCTGGCTAGGTCCAGCCTCATTCTCCTAGTAGGATCTAAGCTGACTCTTCAGAGTAGAAACAACACGCCTGTGGTCAGAATTTGCAAATTGAGCATTTCTGTAGGCACTGTAGTTCTGCAGGGGCCTCCAGCATCTGCCCATGAGGATGTGATTGGTCTCCTTCACCGCACCACCAGTATTGGTATAGGAGCCTTATTTGTGATCATGGTAAACTTGTCATGTGACCGATTACTTACTGGTCATGTGTTATGTTGACATACCTCCTGACGTGCCTGTGACACGAACGCAGGGCTTTAATTGGTTGATACACAGTGCACTGAGGAGGTTAGATGGTAAAGTGGAACAATTTCTTGACTACAAATGAAAGGAAATATTACTTTGTGGAATACATATTTTGCTGCTTTATTTTGTTTGTCTCATCCTTTGTTCACAACCTGAAAGTCAACCAGATTGTTTTAATGGAATAAACCACCCTTTAACTTCATTTACTCTCCATGTGTGTTTGTGTGTCGGAAACCTTTTCGATCAACCTTATGTGGCAACTTTTGTTTGAATTGCCACTACAATTGCAGTACCAGGTCTAATGATGCAGCTCAGGGCATTGGAACCAGGATCTAGCAACCCACAGCCACTGACGAGGAACATGGAGCCACTATCACCCTATTCTCCGGACTCATGGGGATTGACACAATCCTCATAGCCAGCCCTGAAAAATACTTGTGGTCGCATTGAAGTCACCCATGACCAGAGGAGTGTCACCTCATGGGCACCCATCAATCAGCAAGTGAAGTTACGCGTAAAATGTCTCAACGAGACATTACGCACCGTGGTCAGAGACAAGACAAGGAGTATCTTAGCCTAAGTCTCATAATATTTTCATCAGACACCATCAGGAGGAGCCGACGCACCACAGCAACAGCTACTCCCTGAGTATGGGAACCATCAGAACGGCCAAACCAAAAGTAGGTGTATCCGCTTACAGAAATCTGGCCACTCCCCGATCTCCATACCTCAGAGAGTGCTGCAACTGAAATGTGGAGTGTACGAAGCTCTCCCGACAGCAGAGGAAGATGGTCATCTTGCCGGAGAGACAAGACATTTCATGAGCCTAACCGGTTGGGTCACCTCAAACTGTTGGCTCTCCGATGGTCTTGACTTGTCCAGGGATGGGGCTCCCAAAGGCTTTCCCCCATCCCCTTCATGGTGTGTACAGCTTTCCTGCGGGTAGCTGCAGCAGAGCTACTCCCATAGAGAGCAGAAGAATATTAGGGTTATTGAAATTGAGCAGTTGTGAATTGTTTATGGTGGCTGGAGTACCAATCCCACCACCAACTCCCAAAGAAATTGTTTCCCTGCAAGTTGGAGGACCACTTGTAGGGCCGCATACAGTTTAAGTTTGATTTTCATTATTTTTATAAAATTTTTCACAAACACACCACACTGTGAGTTAGTCAAAAGACACGGATGACAATGATTATGATTGGCTTGGAGAATGCATGCAGAGCTCATGCACATACTGTGAATGTAAAATTTAATCTTGTGCATAAATTTTACCTTCTCTAAAATTGCAAAACTGGCCAAGTTTTGATTACTATGATAGTAGTATATTTAGTGCAGTCATTTTCATGTGAAAATTTCATGTGCATAACATGCAATCCCAATATTAACATGGGAACATGTTAATTGGCTGTGAGGTGGTTATGCTAATTTTGGGTAATCAGAATCATTTATTATGGGATCATTTTGGTTTCCCAATAAACTACACCCACACTAGACAACGTAGTTGATAAGACCAAGATTATCTGGCATCTAAGGTGCTTCTGGCAGGAAATTCTGACCAGGCTAAAAAAATAACTACAGCTATATGGGTTTTTATTACTAGAGATATGAGACCATACTTCATAGTACATGACTTAAATGAGATTTAGTTCATTAGGATATTAGGTTGCAGTCTTATTTTTGAAATAAGTGTCTTTGTGTTATTGTTAGTTTCTCTTAAGAAATGTTGCATCGAAACATATACTTTGATTTTTCTTCTAGGACTCTCTGTGACTTTAAATAGAGATTAGGTACACTGTGTAAAGGTTTTACTACAACCATAATATAAAAAATACCCCATGATGATTTCTGTAGTATTTTTAAATAAAATACCTGTGTTTTGGCCTTAATGGATTAGTTGATCATCAAAATTAATTGATTATAAAAATAATTGTTTTTTTTGTAGCCTGAATGTCTTAATGTCATTGGCATTGTTTCTGAGACAGCCAGAGCCATTTTATTTTAATTGTTACTTCACCTGTGAGTTCATTAGAACACTTTTGTATTAATCTGATTTTTCCATAACGTGGTAATTATCAGCCGTGTTACGCAATTGAGGCATTGCAGTCTCTATATCCTCTCAGTAGGCTGTGGGACATTTGAAAGCATTTAGTCATCATAAAACAAACTGATCCTTCAGAGATGTATCCTCATTCTTAAATGTATTTGGAGAAAATAGTTCTAGTTAATCAGGCTTTTAAATCAGTGTAAATCAGTATTGGAGGATGGGTTACGCAGTCCCTATTGGATTTTACAGTTGTTTTTTGTACTGTTGTGGCCAAAAGTTTGATTTTGCAGCATTTTTTTCTCTTTTACTAAATTTGCTTGGTATTTGGCAGTTCTTTGTGTTTTTTTGTGGAAAAATTTCACAAAATGCCAAAATTTAAACTTCCAAGTTCAAGAAAGTTTATTTTTAAAGATTTTAAAATAATTACTGTCTTTGCATATTTCATTAAAAACCACATAAACGATCAGATGTTGGTGCTCACACACACACACACACACACAGGAATGCACTGATTCCACTTTTTCTGTCCTGATACCGAACCTGGGCTTTGTATAGTGGCCTTGAAAGTCAAAACACAACATTTCAGAAAAGACAACATTTAAAAAAACAGCATTTCAAAAACACAATGACATTACAGAAAACACAGCATTTCAAAAACACATTTCAAAAAAGCACCACCTTACAGAAAAATCAATATTTAAAAAACACAGTGACATTTCAGAAAACCGAAAGGATAGGACCGCATTTCTTGTTTGTGATTGGACAGTACCCTTGGAGTGACATGGGTACTGTCCAATCACAAACAAGAAGTGTGGCCCTACCCTTTTCCTGATTGCGATTGGACAGTACCCATGTCACTCGCGATAGCTCATTTAATGGGTGAATTTAACTAAGGTCTGTCTACAGCTAACGAGACGTGGAATACGAGATCTGCCGGTGGCTGGAGGGATGGAATATAAACTGACTACAGCCAAGTCGAACAACTTCTACTCATTGTGTGTGAGACCTGACTGCAATCACGAACAAGAAGTGTGGTCTTACCCTTTCCATTTTCTGAAATGTCGTGTTTTTTTAAATGTTGTTGTGTATTTGAAATGGTGTTGGGGTATTCGAAATGTGTGTTCTGAAATGTTGTTTTTTGAATTGTGTTTTTTGAAATATTGTTGTGTTTTTTAAAATGTTGTGTTTTTGAAATGTCATTGTATTTTTTGAAATGTCATTGTGTTTTTTTAAATTTTGAAATGGGAATGGGCTGAAATTGAGTTTCAATCCAATACCAGTGTTAAATTAATAATTAAGCTTTTGCCTCACTGTGTGGATGAGACCGTGATAATTTTTTGTGTCTGTGTGTGTTACATCTGTCATTATATATTTAATTATATCAAAATTGTATCATTTTATTTAATCACTGGCCATTATATCATTTATTTCATCACTGAGCATAGGTATGGGTTCTCAGCATGAAGCACTGCTTCTACATAAGCATGTCTATCTGTAACAATTTCTTTGTGTGGTTATATAAAATTTTATCAACATCGTTTACATACAAAAATTTGACAGTGCCCTGGTATAATGTAAATTAAGCTAGACTGCTCTTAATTTATAATCTATGGAGCCCCTGTATGGTGAGCTGGCAAATTGCCTGACCTACAGTTTTACCCTGCTGGCCCAGGGACAGACTAATCCTCTTACCTGCCAATTGCATGGGCAGACTGGGGGGGTTGGGGCACAGCGGATGTCTATGCTACCTCAGGTCACCCTATTTGTGGGCATGTTGTGTACCTGTGCTGATTCACACGATGATGCAGGATGTGGGCAGAAGATGACGTGCCATTAGACTCACTTGTAACTGGAGGTTCCTTGAGACATAGATTGTTCTTAGTTGTGATGCATTTCAACGTTGTTGGTTCAGGTTCTGGCAGAAACCAACTTAGTTTCGTACAGTTACAACTATATGGTTAAAACAGTCTAGAATTGCAAGCATCTGGGAAGCAAATAAAATCATGTTCTTTGGTGAGTGTGTACTGTTTTGTCATGTTCATCATTGAGTAGTGCATATTAAAGCCAAGGTTTCCACACAGTATAGAAAAGTATGGAATATGATTTTGGCGTTTTACAAATCTGCATAAGTATGAAAAAAGGAAAGACATATTTTGGTATTTACAGACTGTTGCAACAAATTGGCCTACAATCTAGTCTAAAAGTAATTAAATTTACTTATTAATGTTTTTGATGAAATCACCAGTGTAAACTGGTTGGCAGCACCAGAATCTGCACAGTGTGCACTGAAGAACAACGTCAGAAATAAAGCAGTGAGATTAGTCTGTGGGGTGCGCACCTGATTAATTTCCAGCGAGAAATATTGATGCAGACTAGGTTGCCATTTACAACATTCACGATGGGGAAATATCTACGTTTGGCTTGCCAGTCCTATATTTTGTATCTGTTTGGCTAAAGATCCTATGTGTGAAGGGAAAACAAAATGCAAAATTCAAACATAAATTGTCAGCCACGCGGTGTGCAGAAGCTTTGCTGCCAGTTCACAGCCAAGCAGGGCACCAACTTAGAAAACCACTGTTGCCAACCCCCTTTTACCATCTCCACCCCCAAAGTCTGAAAGAGTATGGAATTTCTAAAGAAGTGTTGAAAACCTAATAAACATTCTGCCTCATAGAAATCTTTCACAGACATTATGGAGCCCCTGCTACAACAGTAGGAGTGAGAGGCTAAGCTTCTGAGCAGTCATTCTTGTAGGAGTAGCAGAAGCAGTCCCACTCAGCCTGCAGTCCGCTGACCTGCCATTTTCATCATTTTTTTCAGAGCCCTCCTTCTTTGTGTTTGCCTCATCCCGGACACCCAGCGTGACATACGGTGACTCATTTGACCTACAATGCATTGTGAAGCCACAACACGATCCACGGATGCCAACTGCTGTCACCTGGCGCTTCCAGCCACAGCTGGATGGACTGCCTAATGCTGCCTTCCGTGACCTGATGACGTTTTCGCATGATGGCATACTCCGGTGGGGTGAGGTGGCACCTGGCCTAGGAACAAGAATCACTGTAGAACATGCCACCAGCAGCAGTAACTTCCGTCTGAGTGTAAACCGGGCCGGCCCCAGGGAGGCAGGCACCTATCTGTGTTCTGCACAGCTTTGGAGGAGGAATTACAACCACAGCTGGAGCATGGTAACTGAGAGGAACTCCAACCTCCTGGGAATCAATGTGCTGAAGCCAGGTGAGTGTGATCACTATCTGCTGAGGAAGGTGCAGGTCTGTGTTTATGTCTTCAGGGAGGAGAGCAGCTAGTACTCTCACCATGCAGTTCTCTTAAAATTCATTACATTTTCAGTCTTAATTACTCTGTAATCAGCCTTTAATTTGACTGATCTCAAATATCAATTTCGCAGATGATGTACAATATGTGCGTTGACAAAAGTTTCAAACACAGCAGCAGCACTATTTTGTCACTGTTCTGGTAGTTTAACCAGATATCTATTAAAAATGAAAGATTTGCAATTTGCAAAATACATGCAAAAGAAGTTGCTTGTAGAGAGTAATCTGTTAAAGCATTCTGCACCTTGAGCCTCATTAGACATTTAAGTCTTCACTGAGAGGAGTATGACATATATGAGCACCTGAGGTTACCATATTGCTTTCTGTATCCACAGTATTCCTGAGTTTGCACCATTACCACTGATTCATAGCGGAAGACGGTTTTTTACTTCCGCTTGTGCTGTTGTTGACAGTTGCGGGTTACACCTTCACTGTTGATAAAGGTTTCTCTCACTGCAGTTTCTTTTACCTGGTGTAAATGGCAACACATCGGGGGTGGATACACAGTAGAGATGTTTTAAAAAGCGGCAAGGACAGTTCAGTAGCAGTGCCTCACCTGTCACTTCTCATGGACTGGGTAGATGACATGAAACTATGGCCGGATGTTAGCTACTTCGACATTATTAATTACCTCATCTTTTCCGAAGGCGTTGATGGAGAGGAATTGCATAATTATAAGAGCACTGAGGCGTATAATTACCTGCACAGCAACAAAATTGATAAAGTACTGCTCAACAAACAAGGCAACTTTATTTTTCTTAAAACAGCTGTAGAGCTGAGCCAGAGCATTAATCAAGCTAAATACTTAGCATGGGTAATGCTAAGGGAAATTTTATTAGGGAAATCATGTAGTGATGTGACTGCTATTCTGTGGAAGGTATATCACTTATCTCGATATCAGAATTTTTAAATCACTGAAATAGAAACAATGGACTGGCCAAAGGGTGTGACTGTGGAGTCACGCCGCTGCCATCTAGCTAAGTGCTAGGTGGAGCACTGTTTTTTGTTTGAAAGCCACTCGTTAAAGCTTTGTGTGGGCTGTATGCTGTACAATTACACAAAGATTAAAATAATATAATAAAAAATAAAAGACATTAAGGGCAAATTTACAAGATAAGGAAATAGTTCTATATATATATACATACAGAATATACTAATTTGAAAAAAATTATAGACCGTGGATGTATATTTCTGCATCAAAAAGCAGCTGCCTGTTAATATGAAATAGAAAATATGGGTGACCTTGCCAGTGTTTTTATTTCAGTGGTTTAGATATGATTCAGGTGTGTTGACCCAGGGTCATATCTAAAAAATGCAGGACACCAGCCCTTTGTGCACCACTGATATAAACAGACACTGTAGCGCTTTTGTTAGTGTAAATTTCCTCATTATGTTAAATCTTGAGTATTGACAGTGAGAAAATATTATTAATGTTTGTTACAGGTGCAGAATGCTGTGATTAATGGAAAGACAGGGCTTGCATGAGCAACGCAGGTGGAATGCAGGGACAGCAAAGAACCTTGAACCCAAACGTTTAAGCCAGATAAACTACAGACGTCACACGGCAGAGCAGCAGTATAATGTGAACTCCCGGACTCCAGAGTCCACGCTTGTTTACAACATACACAATTATTCTGTATCACGGATCAGATCCTTTCTTAAGTTAACTAGAGCAGCACATATCCTCAGAATCTTGTCTATTTTAGGCGCCATGCTTATAGGAACAATTTGTGATAGTATTTTGTAGACTTTCAAACGGCTTATTGCTCTTTCAACATGGATTCTTACATTTCCAGTCCGAGGCGTGTATGTTACCTGTTCCTCAGTTAGCTGTCCACGGTTTTTTTGTGAAAGAAGGTATTAATAATCTATTTTTTCTCTCAAAGAATAAATCTTTTATTGTAAAACCTCTATTTGCCAGGTTTCAGGTATGTTAATATTGTCCATTGTGATAAATTTGTCACTACATTGACGATCATATGCTGCAGACACAAACATGATTAGTCCATATGGTGCAACAGCAACCAAATATTTGACTGTGTTGTGTGAATAATAATGGCTGTATGATTCCCCTCTAGAGCCCAGATTTCTGGGTTTCTGTAAAAGGGTCTCACTGCAGTCTATAATGCATGTAGTATTTGGAAAGTTCTTTTTGAAGGCTGCAGGCATACTTGCTTGAATTGTTTCTCTTGGCAGCCATGGAATTAATGGTCGAAGAACTTCTTCTAGTTTGTCTAACCAGTGTGAGATGATCTTGCTAGCCATGCTCTGTGATATATGAAACTGGTGGCTCAGGTCACCTATTACACGGTTACCCTTTAATTTCATAAGTATCATGAGGACTTCATCTCATACAGGCATTATAAATTCATTGTTGTCATATCCTTCCAGTGTTGACACAAGAGTGTTAAATGTTTCTAAAGCTATTCCAGTGTACAGCAAAGTGTCTGTATCATTTTGAAGAATGAAATGTGAAATTCTTTCACACTGAGTCATCTTATCCTGCGCATATTTTCTCCAAGACCTGTTGCAGTATTGATGATCTTGTTGTGAAAGGTCCTCCCACTGTGTGCAGATGTGGCTCAGGGAGTTGTATGGAGATGCTGGCCTGGTATAAGACGACTGAAGGTGCCACTGCGCAGTCTGAATAACACAAAAATATGATCAGATGTACACTCAAAGAAACTGTTAGCATAAGAGAAACTGTAAAGTGTCACTTAGCTTATTATATTTTTGAGGGAGATTTCTCATTCTACACTCTCACACATGCAAAATCATAAATGTCAACATAAAATGTTCCTAAGTCCCGTAAAAATTTGTTACAATTTTATTAAATTATTGTGATTAGATTATATTTTTCATTCTAAAATAAAAAAAAACAATCACAAATTGAGGTACATTTGCAAAGGTTGCATTTAACGTTTTTACTTGAGTTTTTATACAGTTGCAGTGGCTTTAAATAAATGGTAAAATGACTGCCTCTAATAACTCTGTTAGCATATTCTTTATAAACACAAACCTGAGACTTTTATGGCCCTTGGGGCTAATCTCTCTGGGACAATTAAATGAAGCCATACACTCGCCTAAAGGATTATTAGGAACACCTGTTCAATTTCTCATTAATGCAATTATCTAATCAACCAATTATATAGCAGTTGCTTCAATGCATTTAGGGGTGTGGTCCTGGTCAAGACAATCTCCTGAACTCCAAACTGAATGTCAGAA
>JABFEA020000038.1:917303-930091 GCA_019775915.2 Cyphomyrus plagiostoma
GGGCCAACATTTCTAAAGAATGCTTTCAGCACCTTGTCGAATCAATGCCACGTAGAATTAAGGCAGTTCTGAAGGCGCAAGGGGGTCAAACACCGTATTAGTATGGTGTTCCTAATAATCCTTTAGCTGAGTGTATGTCTGGGTTATTGACCTGAAGCACTGTTGTTGTTGTTTCCAAGTAACTTGTAGCAATATTGTCATGGGGCAAGAGACCAGATGTGGAGCAAACAGAAAACTTAAACACTAAAGAGAGTCATAGTCAATGATAAATGCTAAGGTCAAAAAGGCAGGGAGTTTCTCCTGGAGGCAGTGATGGGAGAGGCTGGCATGTATGCAGATGTGGGGAGATCACAACAAACACTCAAAAGAGGGTCGGGACACACACTTAGCAGGCTGGGGATCAGGAGATACACTCACACCTAAGCACAGAAGGCAAGGCAATTATATTTATGTAGCACCACTCATAAACATGGATAATTCAAAGTGCTTTACAGAAGGTTAAAAAAATATGTTAAATTAAAACTGATATAAAATTAATCTCAGGAGGCCATACACAATAAAATACATTAAGGTATGTTGCAAGCTTTAGTAATGTCTAAAGAATTGTTAAGTAAATAAACAAACAAACAAATAAATACATTTTAAAAATCTTAACATCTTACAACAAAATTAGCCGTAAGCACATTGAGATAAGAAAAGGTCTCCAGCCTACATTTAAAAATGACCACAACTGGAGTATGTGTAAGATCCTCTGGTAGTCAGTTCCACTGATTTAAAATTTTAAGTGAAATTAGTCAGAATTATCACACTATTATCACACATAGCACTGCTGTGATTCACGTGTCTGGCACTATATGTGTGATTATAGATAATGAATCTACTCCGTATTGTTGGTGTGGTATAAAATCTATTGGTAAATCTGGTCTGCAAATCTATATTTTGTTTTCCATGGAATAAAAAATGATGTAACATCATTCCACTAATTTGTGCTGGCAAGTTACCTGGGCAGAGCTCTGGAGATCTGAACCTCAGCATATGAAGTTTCTCATCCAATCCATGTATGATGTTCTTCCAAGTCCAACCAGCCTGCATTGCTCGGGTTTAGCAGACACTCCGGCATGCCAGCTGTGCTGGAACTTGGAACACATTCTCAGTTGCTGTCCAAAGGATTTGGGGGAGGGGCGGTATCACTGGCGTTATGACCTGGTTCTCAGGGCCCTGGCAGTGATCACCAGCAGCAAGTACCAGCTCACCCCCAAACAGTCCATCACCTTCGTCAGAGCTGGGGAGAAGGCACAACAGCAGCCAAGTTCTTCCAGTGGGTTTCTCCAAGCTCCAAGTTGACCTGGGAAGACAGCTTAAGTTCCCAGAGCACATCTCACATCTCACACTTCACTCTAATGAGCGCAAGAGTGTCAAATACACTGAGCTGGTGGTGGAATGTAGGTGCAAAGGCTAGAAATCCTGCGGTAAACCAGTGGAGGTAGGGTGCCGGGGTTTTGCTGGCCAATCATTACATTGTACTCTAAAACTTCTTGGAGTAAAACGTCAGCTGTGCAAAAGAGCTATCAGGAACATCACAGAGGCTGCAGAGGACTGGGTTTCCCGGGTGAGGGTGTTTGATGATCAAAGACCCAAAACACCCCATGACCTCCGGTTCATCAATGATGATGTGTCCAAGTGGGACCAAGAGGTGTATTACAGAGTTGGCAGCTATTACCAGTTATCAGACAAATTTACATAGAAGTGCACCACTAGTAGAAACTTCATTAAAGTGCCATGTCTTGTAGAATAAGACTAAGTTGTCTAGGGAGACATATTTTGCATTAGTACAAAGATTTTAGAGGGGGCAGTATGTGGCTCAGCTGGCTAAGTCTCAGTACCTGGAATGTCAACAGTACAAGCCCTGGGCTTGGCCAAATAGTCACATGTCCATGGGCACTTGAGCAGGCCCTTAACCCCCAGCTCAAGGGATGCTTCACATGGGCAGATCATTTGCTGGGTGATTCACATAACAAGAAAGGGCAAAGGAAGGCCAACATTCCAAGTTTTATGGCTCAGAGATTTAGAACCTAGAATAACAACCTAGGCCTTAATTTAAAGGTCCAGCCTGCTGCAGGCTGGTAACTCCCTTAGTGGCCTTGTCTAGGGGTGGCGTACACACTTAGGTACTGATCGGAGTGAAACAAAGAGTGCTGATGTGTTAAGAATCAAAAATGCACCCCCTCCTTCGTCACACAAAGTACCTCAAAAAGAGAGGGACTTGTTTATCTTAAACCTAATAATATAGTGACTTATAATAAATCACTTCACTGGTGCAAAATCACTACTAAGCTTTTTGAACTCCCAAGCTTGTCTTAAAGTATCACAAGACTTTCTTAACGGCCATGAGAAGAGTGTTGTCACAGAGTTGCTACATTACCTGGTGAAAGTCATGTTCGTAAGACAAACATTCTCCCAGGTTGTGTAGTGATACTATAATTAATGAATTCCATTCATATCCTGGAACTAAATCTTCCAGTAACAGACTAATTGGGACTTCCATAATATTGTTTGTTGGAGAGAAAAAACATTCAAGGATAATAGTTAATCAATAACAATAATTAATGAATAAATACCTTATTTAAAAATAAGGTAAACTGTTACCGTATTTTCTGCATGTACTATGATGGTTGCATTTGTGTCTGTACTGAACACTTTTTGTTGTCGTTATTTCTTACACAATACAGTATAACACAGATTTACATAGCATTTACAAAGTATTATGTATTAAAAGTAATCTAGGGATTATTTAAAATATATAGGACGATGTATGTTGGTTATATCCATACATTTGCATCCGATAATTTACGTATTTTGCCGAGGGTTCTGGAACCAATCCACTTCAGATAGAGGGGCTCACTGTATCTTACTGAGATGTCCACTTCATAGTGGGCAAGATGTTCTGACTGAGTTACAGTGTTACCAATACTGTATGCTTCAGTACCCTTGTTTTTTTGTGGTTCTCATTCAAGCCATCTTAGCTAAAATGTTCCTGACAGATGTGACATGCATGTGACAGATGTGGCTATTTATTTTTGAAAGGATTTCTGTTAGCTTCAAGGACTGACACCAGAATGATGCTGCGGGACATGCAGCATCAGTTTGTGAGTGGAGTATGTTGCCCATTTGATGTTGTTGGGGGTGATGGGAGGTTCTGTGTATTGCAGAGATGCACCACTTGTATCAGCCAACTATCGGTCCATACAGCAAAAATCGGACATCGCCCAGTGGTAAAAAAAAATTTTTGCCAATATTTACAGTTGATAATTTCCTTTAAAAAAGTGACTCATCTTGTTTTGCTCACCATGTACTAAACAGTTAGAATAATGTCTGCTGTGTTGAGTTATTTTAACGTTGTCTGAAATGAATTCTGTAAACATTGCTTTGCTAAAATTTCAAGAGGAGGATTGATTAATAAACATTTCAACACAAATTTGATTGCTCACCTTAAGTTCAGGCAATGAAGAGTATGAAGAGCTTCTGAAAATCTAATCCGTTCTAATAAAGAAGGCTGCAGTACTGCCAAATAACACCAGTCAGTAATGCATGCCTTTGATAGCATGCATATAGTTATGAAATATAGTGCTCTGACATGATAGACAAAATGATGCTTCATGAACCATTTGCTAGATGGAGCTCTCTGTACTAAAAATGGCACAAAGCATGCCCCAAAGCAAACCAAGTACACCATCTAATGGGGTCAAAAAATACATCAGTTGATCATGAACTGTCATTTTGTCCATCATTACAACTTTGGGACAGTTGTTGTATGCCAGAGTTGGTCTTTTCTTACCAAAAAAATAAATATTTTTTCATACTTTTATCTATCCTTCCATTTTCTGTAACTGCTTGTCCTATTCAAAGTCCCAGGGGGTCTGGAGCCTATCCTGGAGGCTACAAGCACAAGTCAGGGAATAATCCCGGATGGAGAGGAAACTGTTTTACATATTTTTGGAATGTAATTATTTCTCCATTTATTTGGGAGGAGTGTCCATTTAAACATACTTAAGCAGACCCTCCCAAACAATTGGTACTGGTGTCGGTTTTTGAAATAATTGTCTATCGGTATCGGACAGCAATTTTGTTATTGGTGTGTTTCCTTATGATTCAGTGTGTTAGGCTGCTGTTCCGGTAATCTGAAGGTTGCCATTTTGAATACCACAGATGGCAGAGTGATGTCACCGCTCGGTCCTTGAGCAAGGCCCTTAAACTAAATTACTGTCTGACCCTGTTTTTATAAATATGTATGGCTTTGGATAAAAACATCATATAATTTTTTTAAATACCCTATATAGACAAAAGTCTTGGGACACCTGACCATTACATCTACAGGAACTTTTATGACATCCCATTGTAACTACATCAATATGGAGTTGGTTCCCTGTTTGTTGCTATGACAGCTGCCATTCTTCTAGGAAAGCTTCCCACAAGATTTTGGAGTGTGTCTGTGAGATTTTCCTGCATTCATCCAGAAGAACATTTGGGAAGTCAGACACTGATGTTGGACATAAAGGGCTGGCTCACAGTTTCTTTTCTAGTTTATCCCAAAGGTGTTTGATGGGGTTGAGATCAGGGCTCTGTGCGGGCCAGTGAAGTTCTTCCACAACAAGCTCACCCCACCACGTCTTTATGGTTCTTGCTTTGTGCACTGTGCCACAGTAATAAGAGAACGAAAAAGTGCCTTTGCACTTTCTCATAAAGTTGGAAGAATAGAATTGTCCAAAATGTCTTGGTATGCTGAAGCACTCTTCACTGAAACAAAGGGGCCTAGCCCAAGCCCTGAAAAATAACCCCATTTCATTATTGTTTGGTGGAGGAGAGATACAGCTGGTATAATGCAGTCAGGCAGATAATGTTGTCCTGGCATCCACTAATCCCAAGCTCGTCCATGAGATTGATCCATCACCATTCATCACTCCACAGAACATGATTACAATGCTCCAGATGCAGTGATGGCATGCAATATACCACTCTATCCGACACTTGGCATTGTGCTTGGTGATGTGAGGCTTAGATGTAGCTGTATTTGTGCAGGGGTTAGTGCCAGAGGAAGTTTGGAACTCAGAAGTCATTCAGTTAACAGACCGTTGGCAACTTTTACATGCTATGTGCATTAGCACTCAGAGACCCAGCTCTGTTATTTTATGTGGGCTCCCATTTTGTGGTTGTTTCCATTCTCCCTAAATGTTTCCATTTGCAATACTACTACTTACAGTTGACCGTGGAATATCTAGCAGACAAGGCCTGGTTCATGGCTAAGCTCCGACAGCTAAGGTTGCAGAAGGAAGACGCATTCACAAGGACAGGTACAAGAAGTTGAGGAACAGGTTTAGCAAGGCAGTGAGAAATGTTAAACAACTGTACTCTGAGACACTCCAACACCAGTTCTCAGCCAACGACCCTGCATCTGTCTGGGAGGGGCTCAGACAGATCAACTGAACAACTTGTACCGCCGCTTTGAAAGACAACTGGACAGTTCACATATCACCATCCCCCGCAGCTCCTCACACCGACCACTGACCACCTCCCCCACACCAACTGCTGGTGTGGCATCTTTGAAGCCTCACACCCAATCTTTTCATATTCAAGAGGAGGACGTTAACAAGGTCTTCAAGAAACTGAAACCCAGCAAAGCTGCAGGTCCAGACTCCATCTCCCTGTTCACCTTGAAACACTGCTGACCAGCTGACTCCTTTGCTCACAGAAATCTTCAACCCCTCACAGGAGTCATCCCATATGCCAGCATGCTTTAAGACTTCTACCATCATCCCTGTGCCAAAAAAAGGACTAAATGACTATAGACCCATTGCTTTGACACCTGTAGTTATGAACTCCTTTGAGCATCTAGTACTCTGCCATCTCAAAGTCACCACTGGCCACCTGCTGGACATGTTAACGTCCTCCTCTTCCTGCTTGGCTCACCAGTCACTGCTGTGGAGTACTTCCGCTTCCTGGGCACCACGATCAGTAAGGACCTTAAGTGGGAGATGAACATCTGTTCTCTCACCAAATAAGCTCAACAGAGAATGTTCTACCTGAGGCAGCTGAAGAAGTTCAGTCTGTCAAAGACTATGACGGTGCACTTCTACACTGCCATCTCTGAGTCCATCCTCACTACCTCCATCACCGTCTGGTACCCTGCTGCTACTGCCAAGGACAAAAGCAGACTACAGCACATCATTCACTCTGCTGAGAAGACAATTGGCTGCAACCTTCCATCTTTACAGGACCTACACGAGTCCAGGTCTTTGAAAAGCGCAGGAAGGATTATGGCTTATTCCTCTCACCCTGGTCACAAACTTCTTCAGACTCTCCCCTCTGGCAGAAGGTTGCGGTCCATTGGGACCAAAACACCATGCCATAGGAACAATTTCTTCCCCACTGCTGCCCGCCTCATCAATAAGGCCAGGAACACTCAAATTCCATTTCTCCATCCTAACACAAGCATGTACTGTCTTAAATATGTACATATTTCCACTGCTGTATCATATTTCACATTCACTGACTATTTATATTAGTACTTGTACATAATCTATGTATATTAATTTATATATTAACCACCTCATCTCTCGAAGTCTGGCACCAACCACCAAAGCAAATTCCTTGTATGTGTGAACGTATGTGTGACTAATCTGCCAAGCACAATATTAGAGGCAGTGACCTTCTGATCACTGTCTAAGCCAAAGCCATTCAACACCCAGGTGTATATGCTTTCATGCTCCTGCCTGTGCCTGAGTCTCCCTGTCCTCCCTCTCTGTGCCCACAGGGAGGAAGAGGAGAGCCTGAGGAGAAAGATCCGTGCTGCCCATGAGCAGGCCCTGCAGGAGGCCAAGGAAAAGTTGAGAAAGTCTCAACAAGAGTTACGAGCTGAAATCCAGACAGAAAAGAACCACATGGCCCAGGACCTCCACAAGAAAGAGGCTGCAGCCCCACCTCTGTCTCCGGTGCCCATTCCTCGGTTAGTGGGCATCAATGACGGTGACCCTGGGGACCCTGAGGTGAAGCAGAAGCGGGACAAGATCCGAGAGGTCAGTCACAGGCTGTGGCAGGGGGGAGGCTGGGGGCATGGTCAGGATGAGGGCAGGAGAAGGGTCCATCTCCAGTGTGCTGTTTGGCTTTGTACAGGGAAACACAAAACTGCTATTAAGTAAATCATGAATGGATAATATGGGGCTTCACCAATAGCAGCAAAACAAACAGTGTGGGTTTTATCAACCTGTGAGAATACAGCTAACCTTTGTGTGTGAGTGACTTTTGTGACACAACTGATGATTATGCTCTTATAAACTCCGTGCCCCAACCCTGCCTTCTTGTGCAGGTAACCACCTCTAAGAAATTTTGGCAGGGAAACTTTTTATCAGATTGTTCCTACAGAAAATCTTGGAAAGAAAATTCTAGGTCTGTGAATGCATTTAAAAAAAATCTATTACATAGTTGCCTGTGATTAATCGTGATTAATTGTACCTAATATTAAAACCTCATAAATAAATCAATCATGAATATTCATAAATTGAATTCCTAAATTAATGCAAAATTAACACAACGGGGAGCATATGGGTCATTCACATGAAATCATTATAGTAATATAAATTTTCTTTAATTTTTAAAATGAATCGTGTAAACTATCGACTTTTCATCTTATTATACAAATTGATTTGTTTTTAATTGGGGGCAACATGACATAAAATTGAAATAGCTAAAAACATTTTACCTAGTTTTGTGTTGGTTGGCTACCCTTTGGGGGAAATGTTTTGTTTTTTAAAAAAAAAAAAAAAAACATCAAATTTGAGTGCTTTCAAAGTAGCAGTGGGACAAATAATCATTTTTATGAGGCATCGTGGTGCAGATGTTAAAGGTTCTGCATCAGTGCCAAAAAAATATTTTAAAAAATGTATACAGATAAACTATATTCAAATATACAATTAAATAAATTTAAGTAAAGTTATTTTGAAACAGTAGTCTGTCTTCTGGAAGCTACTTTAAACTTTTGTGCCAGGTGTGCCATTCAGATGGAAAACATGGCATAAGGAAAGCAAAAAGTTCAGCAGCAAGAAGCTCTGATATCAACGTTAGCGCCAAACCCCAAAAGGGCAAACAAAGTCTATTGCTGCATTTATTGTGAGGGATCTCCATCCTTATTCTATCTTGGAAAATGCAAGCTATCGCCTTCTTCTGTGTACCTTGGAACAAATGTACAAAATATCACCATGGAGTTTTTTTCCACAGACACGGCTACACCTGCTCTATTCAGTTCACAAAAGCCGGAGTTAAGGAGTCAGTGAAATGTGTTAGCTAGGGGGCTATCATATGTGATTCTTGGGTGGCCATAACTACAGATGTGTTTGTAACCCTAACTGCATAGTATGTTAGTGATGACTTGCAGCTGCTGTCACATGTGCTACAAAGTAGAGTCCTTTAATAAAGCCACATAAGTACTCATTTCATAGAGTTATTGCAAAATGTTATTCAAATTATGGATTAGATCGTGATGAGTCAAGCATCGGTTTATAATCCAATTGTTACCCCATGAATCATAATCGAATCATGAGACTTAAAGATTAAGTAGGGATGCAAAATGATTTTTTTAAATCGCACACCATGGTGATAAGTAGCATATGCTAAGGTCTAAAGCCTCTTTAGCAAATGGCTCTAAAAAGAGAAGCTTGACAACCACTGAAAATGCACTTAATAACATGAAAGTTATTAAGATTTTAAGGCGTAAGCCTTCAATAAAATAACTAGCTACCGTAGATATTTAGTAAGAATTTTCCTGTGGGAATAGTAAAGTTCATCTAATCATAATGATTGATACTTTATTGATTACTGTTAGGAAATTCCCCTTTTACCTCCTCCATATTGCTGTCCATGAAAGCAAACATGGTTGTAATAGGCAGCCATCTGTTGTGGTAGTCAGGGGTTAAGGGTCTACCAACATGCCTAAACCAGGCTTGAACCAGCAACCTTTTAATCAAAGGCCTAGACGCGTAGCCCACTGAGCCACATATTACTCCTGGTTTTGCTTGTTGGATTTAGGGTAGTCTGGACTAAATGTAAGTGAATGAAGTAATGTCAATTTAAACTTGGGTAACTTAAATTACATTACTTAGCTAAGCAAGAAATACTGCTTAGTAATACAGGCACCAGGTAACATCACCTTGAGAGACACTAAATGAATGTTATGATTTTAGCATTGAATTGCGAGACTCTGTACAATGTCATGACTTAAACTCTTGCATTGTTTCTTACCAGGAAAGAATATTATAGGTCTCAATTACTAATCTTTGCTTATACTATTCTCCCATTTGGGTATCAAAACACCTCCTGTTTTAATGTGATTAAAGGAAGAATAACAGTTTATAACTTTAAAATTAATGCAATGCATTAACACAATTAATTAATAAAATACTAAGCAAAGTTAGTGGCAAAATCAACTCACTGAGCCCCTTTAAGATGTTAAGTTCTCAGTTAAATGGAGGAGGATTTGTTACAAGCTAATTATTATAAAAACGTGCCAAGCATTTAACTTTTTTAGTCTTTAAATAAGGTCCTCGACCAGCAATTATATTTCTCTAATTCTCTGCACTGCACTCCATTGGTGCACCTCAGTATGATGTGTGTGATTGGCCAGCATGCAAAGACAAAGAGGCCTTAGAAAAATCAGTTAAGTTCTAGTAGATAGCTCCTATAATCCTCATCTTTGGCAGGGCTCATTTCTTTTCCAGCATTCCCAGGACAATGTTATAGGACACAGAGTCACAGATCACACACACACACTCACATGCACGGATGCACACACAAACATAAACACACCAGGTGGCAGTTATTCCTTGTTGCTATGAGAGGGTCTATCAGCAATTGTTTTGCTTAATGAGAATTTATCACCTTTGCCTAGTGTATCATAGTCCATTTACAACCGTGCGAAACATTCATCTCATTACTGCCCTGGCTCCCTTAAGCACCCTGCATTTGATTAAATGTGATGTGTCAGGGGTGTAAGCACCTATGTACCTTGATTTTGGATGGGGGAAGTATGTAATGTGTTCTGCAGGAATGGCTCCCCTTGGTGGAGAAAATGAGAGCATGCAAAACCCTCCTCTTAACATCACGCTCACTAGTGTTTCGTGTGACTGGCCTGAGCTCCTACTTGCAATATGGCAGAGCATAGCAAGGCTCCCTGCTCAGTAAAGACATTAATACACAGCCTTTTTAAACTAAAAAAAGGCCCATGTCGAATATGAATGTTACCAGGACTTATTTCAGAAACGTGGAACTTCTGTCATATTCCCATCACAGGAACTTGCACAGCCCTAAATTAATACTTAGTTGAAGCACCTTTTCATTTCATTATAGCTCTCTGTCTTTTTGGGTAAGAGTCTATTAGTGTTGCACATCTGGATTTGGAAATATTGGCCCATTTTCTCTTGCAAATGTTTTTCATATCTGTCAAATTGCGAGGGCATCTCCTGTGCACAGCCCTCTTTAGGTCACCCCACAGATTTCCAGTTGGATTAAGGTCTGGGCTCTGGCTGGGCTCCATTCCAGAATATTGATCCTCTTTTGGTGAAGCCATTGCTTTGTTGATTTAGGTGTGTGCTTTAGGTCATCGTCATGCTGATGGGTAATTCAAATCTTCATCTTCAGCTTCCTAGCAGATTCTTGAAGTTTTTGTGCCAAAATAGATTTATATTTGGAGCTATTCGTGATTCCATCCACCTTGGCTGAAATCCCAGCTCCAGCAGAAGAAAAGCAGCCTCAAAGCATGATGCTGCCTCCACCACTGTGGCTGTCGTGTTCTTTTGATGATGTGCTATGTAATTTTTGTGCCAAACATATCTTTTGGAATTATGGCCAAATAGTTCAACCTTGGATTCATCATACCATAATACATTTTTTCCAAATGGCTGTGGGAGTCTTTGACAGACCTATTTGCAAAGTTTAGCTGGGATTGGATGTTTTACTTTATGACTAAAGGCTTCCGTCTTGCTACCCTACCCCACAACCCAGGCATACGGAAAAGACGAGACATTGGCGTCACATGTAAGGAACAACCATTACTTGCCAAGAAATTATGAAGCTCCTTTAATATTGCTGGAGGCTCTTGGTGGCCTCCCAGACCAGTGTTCGCCTTGTCTTCTCATCAGTTTTGTAGGGACATCCTCCTCTTGTTCTTCTGATTGATACTTTTGACTGATGAGATATCATTCATGTTTTGAAAGCTCTTTGCAGACCATGGGTTTTGGAGTATGATGCATCCAAAAAAATATCAGAATTGCACATTTGCTAACCCTGTGCTGTGACCCAAAAGCTATGGGAAGCATGATGGGGTAGGTGAAAGAGAAAAATTCCAATGTACCTATACTCGTGCAAACAGCAAATAAAGGATTAAAATGTATTCTGTTGCGCTGCGGGTCCACGAGCGTGCGCGCAGGGTGGATAAACAGAGATCCAGGCCGGACGCACAGGCAAACTGGGGTTTAATCGCACAAGACGGAAAAACATTGACAACTTCAATGCCGCGTCTGCCGGAACAGACGCTGGCGCAGACTTAAATACACAGAACAAAACACAGGACCGGCGTGCGGCGGCGCCACACGGGTGGAAACACTAGGTAATCACAAAAGGTAACGAGGGGGGGCGTGGCACACATGGGGCTGGAACAGGAATGGACGTCGCGGGGTGTAACATATTCTTTGGGAACAAACTTTATCTGAGGTCATTTATAGCCAATTTAATTGATGATATATATATACTTACTACTGTTTAAGGTGAGAGTGAATGTGATTGGTTGAATATGACCATTGCCTCATCCTTGACTATTAATGTGTGTGCACAATTATACAGCAAGGTTTTGCATGGTTTTTATTTTCACTTTTAAAACAGTGTCTGATTTGTTTTCACCTTTTTTGTATAGACTGAAATTTTGAAATAAAGGTGGAATAAGTTATAATATGTTATAGTTAAATCTTTTATCATAGAAATATCTGCCAGTTGGCAGAAGTGTGTACCGTTCAGTGATACTTACAGCACTGCTCTACCCCTGTGAGACCTAGACCGTCTACAGCAGACACGCCAAGCAGCTCAACCACTTCCACACAAGCTGCCTCCGTCGACTCCTCCACATCAGGTGGCAGGAAAAGTTTCAGACACACAGGTCCTAGAGCAGGCTGGCCTCCTTAGCATCTTCACCCTCCTGCAGAAGATGCAAGTAAGATGAACTGGCCATATCATCAGAATGCCAGAAAACCGACTGCCGAAGCAACTTCTCTACGGAGAGCTGTGTCAAGGCAAGCGTATAGCTGGAGGACAGAAGAAACGCTTCAAAGACAGCCTGAAAATGTCCCTCAAAACACTGGGCTTCAACCTCAATTCCAGTGAATCTTTTGCCCTGGACTGTTCAGCATGGCGCAAAAACCTCACTAGAGGTTCCTGTGCAGAACTGAAACAAACGGCAGATGCACAAACCAAACGAGCTGCACGCAAGGCCAAAGCTGCCTTCAGCTCCATCTCAGCACTCCACCCATGTGTGTCCCACATGTGGGCGTACCTACCGAGCCTGGATTGGCCTCATCAGCCACCTTCAGACCCACAACCACTATTCTTCCATTTGACTTGGAGCCATGGTCATCTTCGACCACAAAGGATGCCTCGAAGGACAAACAGAGAGTATACTTTTTATATACACTCACCTAAAGGATTATTAGGAACACCTGTTCAATTTCTCATTAATGCAATTATCTAATCAACCA
>JABFEA020000038.1:936876-949474 GCA_019775915.2 Cyphomyrus plagiostoma
GATAGAAATTGACTTCAGCCTTCCTGGGCTTTTTGACTTTCTTAGTATTTGTATTTTCACCATGTTTGTGTTTTAAAGAATTTATCTTTATTTCGGGACAGCCTGCTGCCCGCAGAATACGATGATTGTTCCCAATCTTCCACTGTAGACTGACTTTCCAGCCATAGAACCCACTAACAGATCTCCTTTCCTGAAGGCTTGGATGCTTTTTAATCAGAGCTTTTGCAACCTCTTCATATTCCTCACACCTTGGGTACACTTTGTACTTCACTATTTCTGCAGGCAAGGATTTCAGAATTTCTGATTTTAGTTTAGGCTTTGAGTCTATGTTAAGTGAAGTACCAGCATTCAAGAACTCTTCATTGGCTTTGTGTAGTTCTAGCTCTACCTCATAGGGAAATGTAGGGATTGGAAAGTTAATTGGCCAGGTTTCACTCCTTAGATTTGCAGATGAAGACATGGCCTCAGAAGCTGCGGCAGAAGAATCATTTGATGGTGTTGGAGAAACTGACAAGCTAGGTGTTTGAGATGAAGTTGATAAGAGAATATCAGTGTCTGCTGAAGAAACAGAACAGGTATCATGTGCATGTAGCATTGCTGCACATTGTGCTACCACTTTAACTGTTCCTTTGTCTTGGAGATCCACAGTTGAGGTGAGAATCAGGAAATCATTAAAGTCAGCATCAAGATACTGCAGCCTGAAATGTCCTGAGACACCACATTGTTTCTTAATCTCAGATTCAAGTTCTTCAACAGATTTGGGTATTCCAGAGGGCAGTGCCAATTTCATTGAGTCGCCATCTCCTAGAACAATTTTTGCTGGATCAGTCATTTTCTTCGTTTGATTCATCACTCAAAAAAAAAAAAAAAATGTTAAGCAGCATGTATGTACCTTTTTAAGGTAAACATATGAACAGATCCAACTTTGTAATCAGAGAGAGGATAACGATCTGCCAATTCACCCAGCTCTATAAATAAAACATCCCTTGGATGTTTTACAAAGGATCGATAGTGTTCATTGTACCAGGAACATAACTTTTTTGCTATAAAAGCAATTCCATCTTTCAAAAGACAAATCTGCACAATTTCTGCAAAATAGGGCAGTCCACTAATTGTTCCATGCACAATGATTATGCCCTTTGTGTATTTTATGCCATCAGAAACTACTGTCTGAGCTAAATTAATAGCAACAGCATTTGGGTATTTTTGATTAAAGATGCAAGCAATGTCTTCATGAAGAACATCGACAGGAACAGTTGAAATGCGAGTAACCTCTACAGGTGATTCATCACACTGGGATGACTGCATAAATTGTCCAACCATGAACTGATGTTTCCTGGCCAAAGTCTTGGGGATATTTTTGAAGCAGTTTGTATGTGTCACATCCACGCCTCCAGCAGGTGTGGCTGACCAGGTGTAGCTCCTCCGATTCACTCACCGTCAGGTGAAAATGAGATGAACTCCGCACATCAATGCGAAGTATTGAGCCAATGTTCTTGTGCCGTACCGAGCGTTTTCTTGTCTCTCGTCTCCCCGATCTCCCGTTACCCTCTTGCTTACCTGCGTCTCTGCCTTCATCGTGTTTGCTGTCCTTCCACAGCCCCGTTCCCGTCCTTGACCTGCCTTCCCTGCTGAGCCCGGCTTCTGGTGTCCTGCTTCCCTTGTGTGTGTCCGTCTTGTCCCTACTTTTCGGACTGATCCCCTGGCTATCGACCTCCCTGCTTGCCCTACGACCACGATTCTCGCTCAGCGTTTTGGACACGTTGCTTTCCCGAGGCGACGCTCCGCAACTCCCCGCCTCCGCTACCCAGCCTACAATGGCTGTGCGCGGCGGAGCCGCACCATCTGGGAGCTTGCGCTCCAGTTTCTCTGTTCGCCTCAATAAACCAGCCTATCCTTGCATATCTGGGTCCGTGCCTGTTTCCCCGCTCGCAACAGAAAACTTCGCCTTAAGAATGGACCCAGCGAGGAACTTGGAGAGCCGGATCGCTGCAGTCGAACAGCTGCTGTCTGCTCAAGCCGCTCAGGTACCGCTTCCGGCTTCCCCCCCTCGCGCCGCCGCCCCACCAATCGCCATGCTGGAGAGATATGATGGTAACCCCGATCACTGTCACGGTTTTCTGATGCAAGTGGGCATTTATGTGGAAGAACACCCAGAAATGTTCACCTCTCCTGGAGCTGAGGTGAGGTTCACCGTGTCCCTGCTCACGGGAAGGGCTCGCGAGTGGGCTGAAGCGCTATGGACGGATGGCAGTCCCCTGCTACAGTCAGCGCGTGAATTCCACCAGGCTCTGGTCGAGGTGTTTAACCATCCGGTGGTGGGAAGAAGACCAGGGTGGCGTCTGCTTGAATGCTGCCAGGGAAACCGCACCGCGGCGGATTTTTCACTGGAATTCCACACTATAGCCGCTGGCCGGATGACTGTCTGCAGGTTATCTTCCTGCGTGCTCTCAACCCTGAACTGCAGGATGAACTGTCGGCCCGAGGAGAGGCGCCCTCGTTTGATGAACTTGTCCACCAGGCTGTTCGTCTGGACAACACGGTGAGAGATCGCCGGCGCCGACGAACCCCCGTGGAGTCCGAGAGGCCCGTGGCTGCTGCGGCTGAACCGATGCAGTTGGGACGTTCGCCGCTCACCCTAGCGGAACACCGGAGGAGGGCGCATGGGGGATTGTGCCTGTACTGCGGTGCTGCGGATCATGTCATCGCCACCTGTCCCATTAGACCACGGTCTGATGAAAGAACCCCGCTGGTAGGTGTTCCGTCTCTCCCTCTCTCCACACTTACCCAGTTCTCTGTTCCGGTCACCTTGAGCTGGGGAGGGGAGAGCGTCGTGATCCAAGCCCTCATCGACAGTGGAGCTGCGGGCAATTTCCTAGATGGTAACTTGGTACGACGCCTGCAGACTAACCCCACCCTCTCTCCGTACATGGTGTCACTGGTGAACGGATGGCGGAGGGAACCATTTACCACCGCACTCACCCTTGTCAGCTACAAGTGGGGGCAGTCTACTCTGAAGATATAGAGTTGTTCGTGTTGCGTCGGACTAAGGACCCCTTGATTCTGGGTCTCCCGTGATTGCGGCGGCATAACCCTCAACTTAACTGGAGGACGGGAGAGATAGAGGCTTGGTCGAACGGTTGTCGCCTGGAATGCATGTCTCTCCTATGTAAAACCACAGGAGTAGAAAGCCCTGAGCCTGAGAACCTGGATGGCGTCCCGCAGGAGTATAGGAGCTTCTTGGACGTCTTCAGTAAGGAGAGGGCGTTTCGCCTGCCCCCCCATCGTGACAGTGACTGTGCCATCAACCTGCTGGACGGTGCCCAGCTACCCAGAGGGTGGTTGTACCCTGTGTCCCTGCAGGAACAGGACTCCCTGGACGAGTACATCCAGGAGGGGACGAAGCAAGGTATCATTCGGCCATCCACATCACCAGTCACTGCCGGGTTCTTCTTTATTAAGAAGAAGGATAGGGGTCTACGCCTGGTGATCGATTACCGGGCTTTGAATGCCGTCACAATAAAATGACGGGAGCCTCTTCCCTTGATCCCGTCAGCTCTGGAACAGCTAAGAACAGCCGTCATCTTTACCAAGTTGGATTTGCGAAGTGCTTATAACTTAGTACGTATTAAGGAAGGGGATGAATGGAAGACCTCTTTCATCACCAGTATGGGGCAGTATGAGTATCTCGTGATGCCGTACGGGCTGGCGAACAGCCCCTCCATTTTTCAGTCATTCATGAATCAGGTGTTCCACGATATGATCGATTAGTTTGTGGTAGTGTATATAGATGACATACTGATTTACTCCCCCTCTAAGGTGATGCATGTGCAACACGTGAAGCGGGTCCTACAACGGTTGCGAGAACACAGCCTGTACGTTAAGGGGGAGAAGTGCGAGTTTCACCAATCTCAGGTTAAGTTCCTGGGTTACGTGATTCGTCCAGGAGAAGTGGCGATAGAGGAGCAGAAGACCTCCGCTATCTGGGACTGGCCTCGACCCCGAACCTTGCGGGAGCTGCAGCGGTTCCTGGGATTCGCCAACTTCTACCGATGGTTCATCCGCAACTTCAGTCAGGTAGCCCACTACTCTTACCTCCCTTACCCGCGGGAAACCTACCCGAATCACGTGGATGCCCGTAGAAGGGCATGCCTTTGACCATTTGAAAGAGGCCTTTTGCACTGTCCCCATGCTAAAACAGCCCCGCCCGGAGTTGCCATTCGAGGTTGAGGTAGACGCCTCAGAGGCGCGCGTGGGAGCGGTCTTGATACAACGCGACCCGCAGACGGGACGACGACATCCCTTCGCCTACTTCTCCCGCAAACTCACAGCTGCCGAACGGAACTACGAAGTGGGGGAACGCGAGCTCCTCGCTATCAAGTTGGCCCTGGAAGAGTGGAGACACTAGCTGGAGGGGGCCAGACACCCATTCTTGGTGCTGACCGATCACCGGAACCTAGAGTACCTGCAGTCTGCTAAGAGACTTTCCGCCCGACAGGCCCGCTGGGCTCAATGGTTCGCACGGTTTTCTTCTGGAGTGAGCTACCTCCCAGGGAAGAAGAACCTGAAAGCGGATGCTTTATCACGACAGTTCGACCCTCCGGAGAGCGAGGACCAAGCCTCACCGATCTTGAACCCTTCCTGCTTTGTTTCCACGATCACCTGGGGGTTGGAAGAGGCCATCAGGACTGGGAACAAGCTCCGAAAGGCCCCTTCCGGTTGCCCGGCAGGTAAGCTGTACGTCTCCCGGTCCTTGCGTTCAGACCTATTACATTGGATTCACGCCCAACCAGGTACAGGTCATCCAGGGATTGCAGCGACCCAGCGGCTAGTTGAACGCCGATACTGGTGGCCGGGGTGGCGAAAAGAGGTCCAAGCCTTCGTGGAGAGTTGCGCCGACTGTGCCCAGTGCAAGAGCCCCAGCCAACTGCCCTCGGGATTGCTTCAGCCTTTGCCCGTTCCAAGCAGGCCCTGGTCCCACGTAGCTATGGACTTCATCACGGATCTACCGCGGTCAGAGGGTAAGACCATAATCCTCACTATCGTTGATAGATTCTCCAAGATGTGTCGGCCGGTGGCCCTTCCCAAGTTACCTACTGCGGCAGAACTCTCAGAGGTGCTAATCCATGAGCTCTTTCGATTCACAGGGATCCCCAAGGATCTCGTATCCAATTGGGGCCTACAATTCGCCTCCCGGGTGTTCAGGGAGTTTTGTGCAAAGTTGAACATCTCCTTAAGCCTTACCTCTGTCTACCACCCGCAGTCCAATGGCTTGGTGAACATACCAACAGGGAGGTGGCTAAGGCCTTGCGACTACTGGTACGCTCAGATCCCACCAGGTGGTCCCGTTTCCTCATCTGGACCGAATACTCCCTCAACTCCCAGGTCCATCCAGCCACCAACCTCACTCCGTTCCAGTGTGTTTTAGGCTTTCAACCTCCCCTCTTCCCTTGGGACGCTCCTACAGGGACCGTGCCGTCCGTCGAAGCCTGGTTTCAGGAGAGCCGGAGAGCCTGGAGGTCCGTCCAACAGGTGCTATGATCACAGGCAGAAGAGATGAAGACCCAAGCCGACCGACACCCAGGATTCCCTTACCGAGTTGGACAGAGGGTATGGTTGTCAACCAAGAACCTCCGAATACCTGGATGTCGCAAGTTCACCGCAAAGTACATCGGTCCCTTCTGAGTACTGCAGTGAGTGGGGACTGTCTCCGTCTGATTGCAACTGCCTAGGGTGTACCGCATGTCTCCCATTTTCCACGTTTCCCTGTTGAAACCTGTAAGGTACAGCCCTCTACGACCACCGGACCAGCCCCTGGAGGTTACACCGCCCGTACCGCCCGCTGCACCTACCTGTGTGATCAAAGGCATCCTGGATTCCCGGCGGAGACGAGGTCGCCTGCACTATTTGGTAGACTGGGAGGGTGCCGGTCCGGAGGAGCGTAGCTGGGTGCCTGCAGCCGAGGTGGAGGACGCTACCCTGGCAACTGCTTTTCACCAAACACACCCATCCAAGCCGGCGCCCCATGCAAGGGGACGTCCCCGCAAACGGCGAGGGCCTCCTGGAGGCGGCCGTCAAGGGGGGGGCTCTGTCACGTCCACGCCTCCAGCAGGTGTGGCTGACCAGGTGTAGCTCCTCCGACTCACTCACCGTCAGGTGAAAAGGAGACGAACCCCGCACATCAATGCGAAGTATTAAGCTAATGTTCTTGTGCCGTACCGAGCGTTTTCTCGTCTCTCGTCTCCCCGATCTCCCGTTACCCTCTTGCTTACCTGCGTCTCTGCCTTCATCGTGTTTGCTCTCCTTCCACAGCCCCATTCCCGTCCTTGACCTGCCTTCCCTGCTGAGCCCAGCTTCTGGTGTCCTGCTTTCCTTGTGTGTGTCCGTCTTGTCCCTACTCGTCGGACTGATCCCCTGGCTATCGACCTCCCTGCTTGCCCTACGACCACGACTCTCACTCAGTGTTTTAGACACCTTGCTTTCCCGAGGCGACGCTCCGCAACTCCCCGCCTTCGCTACCCAGCCTAGAACGGCTGTGCGCGGCGGCGCCGCACCATCTGGGAGCTTGCGCTCCAGTTTCTCTGTTCGCCCCAATAAACCAGCCTATCCTTGCATATCTGGGTCCATGCCTGTTTCCCCGCTCGCAACAGTATGCCTAGCTACCTGTTAAAAAAAACTGTGCTTGGCTTCGAATCTCATTGTCCAGAAAAAAGCAGGTGGACCAAAGAGATAAATTATTGCTGGATAATGCTCCAGAAAGTGATGCTTTGGCAAAAGCTTTCGTTCTGGAAAAAGTAATTGGAACCTATTGCGGTGCTCAGAAATTTTGCTATCCAAGTAAGCAACAGACTCACTAGTATGCACCGGACATTCAAGAAGCTCAACAATGTCTTTTAAGAGAAGAATGAGCTCCCAAGCAGGTTCATCCTGAGGTATAAGTTTTCCAACAATTAATGGTATTAGCCGCTGGACACACCAATTCTCATATGCGTTTCCCCCAATAGTTTTTTTTCTCACAAAAGTGAGTGTAAGCACATAAGGGCGATTGATCTTATCTCCCCATTTGAACGGGAATTCCTGAATCAGCTTATTGAGTTGGTCAAAGGTGAAATATTTCTTCTTTATAAATATTTCAAAGCACCCTGCCAACTCAACAGGTACTATACCCTCTAAGAGATCATGGGCCACATCTGGGGGAAAACCTGCAGTGACTTTAAAGTATGAGAGGTTCACAAATAAAGGGCATGTATTTTTTACACCAAAACACCAAAGTTTTTTTTCATAGCCAAAGGCCTTCACATCATCACCTTTACATAATTGAGCGAGATTAATTGTGGACAATGATGAACTAGAGCCTGGTGGTAAGTATCCTAAGATCCAATAAACTGCAGAAATTGTATGCTTTTTGCGTGATGTTCCTAATGGATTACACAGCTCAAAGTCATCTATGTACAGACACAAGGAGAGTCTGAGCTCAGTCCCTGAGAAAAAATCATTATCTTTAAAGTGTTGACCATCTTTGAAAGTTCTGTAAGATCCATCATGTATGATTCGTTGCCCTGTATGACCATTAACTACTTTATTAACTATGTCTTTCTGATTAAGCAGCTGTTGTAATGATTTTATAATAGGTATATATTGGAAGGATTAATTATCTCAAAATTATCTCTGTAATATTTCATGCACTTGAAAGCAGTGGCTAAAGGACCATCTTTTGCGGTAGCTTTCAGCAGAGGATTGGATGATGACAGTGAGAGTTGATGAGGATACTGAGGCAGAACTGATCATGTACTGCAAATCTGTGATAAATTCATTAATGGAATTACCAGGAACATGAAAATAATTTTCAAGTTTTAACAAAATGGATGCAAATTTCAGCTCTATGGTCTTGGACAAATCTTATCGTCCTGTGACAATATCCTCATTATCTGAAACATCTACATTCTCCTGTTCAGCTGGCAATGCATCATCATTGAATCTATCTGAGAAATTCTGTCTACTACTTTCTCTAACGACACCTGGTTTCAAATCCTGAAGAGAAAAAGGATTGTGCTTTCTATTTTTATGCAACTTTTGTCTGAAAAGAACAGTGCTCAAACATACAATGAACCATTTCATTGTTTTTTAGGTGGTTAAAGATGTGACTAAAATACTCTTGTTCTGATGCTATATCCCTGCAAGAACACACGTGACAATTGAATGTGGCTAACCTTGCTGGTAATTCAGTGTTCTCTTTGGCATGGTAACGATTAAGATGGCTGTGTAGCGCATTCCATGTTTTAAATCTACTGGGACAATCAGAATAAGTGCACGGGAAATGATTACAGCGTCCATAATGTCCATGCGTTAATCTATAGTGCTTCAACAACTGATATCTAGTTGACACTGTTATTTTGCAATCCTTACACTACCACATGCTTTCCTTGAAAAGTTAGCATAAATGCCTAAATATTTTTTTAAAGCAAAACACAAAATAAACTAATAACGTAAATTAATTACACTCTGTGTATACCTACATAACTTTTTCCTGACAGTATTTATCAGGATGGACAAGAAATAAAATTAAATATACATACCTGACATAATCACTATCGTCTCCTTAGTGTTTCGCGCTTTTGTTTGTCTTCCGTTCCGTTGCTCCGCCTCCAAGGTGAGCTGCTACGGTATCCGCAAAGGTCCAATTTTACGGAGTTTAGCGTTTTACTCAACAATGTTAAGTTGACCAAACAAACGCTTCTTAAGTAAAACCGACAGTACTAAATTTTTTGTATAAATAACTTAGTTAACTTATGTTAATGTAGTTATCTGTATTATTTATGTAATGTGAATAAGGATGGGTTTAGTAAAACTAACTATTGCGATAGTTCATTTTTTTGAGTGCATGTATAACACAGGTAAAAAAAATTTGATACCCTTCTGGGCCTCCATACTTTCTTATTATAAGGGAGAGTTGCAGTATTTCTTATCATCAATGCATCCTACTCCGTCGAGCAAAATCATGTCTGTCTGTTTATTTTTCCATAAGTGATCAACAATACTGTCATCAATGGGCTAATTTGGGTCACATCTAATCCTACAGGTCTATGTACAGGCATCTACATGTATGATCTCTGCACAGGTATGCATGAAGGAATCTGACAATCTGTTCAACTGTTATTATTACTCCCATCATTTTTCATGAGAAATGTGGGTTTATATTACTTTGTGATCTGGGTGCTTGGTACTGGTGTCTTGCACACAAAAGGCCTGAACAGATTCAAGAACTGTTGATGAAACAGTACACAAATGAATACTTTGCTGTCTGACTGTTGAAACTAACAGATCTGGTGGTGGATACACCTGCAATTACTAAGAGAGTTCTTTGTCTTTAATGTATGGTGGCCTGTGAGGAACTTAGGGCATAAAGGGTCAAACTTGCAAAAAGGGTTACCAACACAAAGAAAACAACTTAGATTTGTGAAATATGTTGCCATTTACCACTAGTATCACTGAAAAGCTGAATTGAAATCCCAAAAAAAGATACTTTGGGAAAATGCTTAATTTGAGTGATTTTCAATTATTGGCCCCTCGGCAAAGGAGGGTTAATTCCAAAGGCCTTAATCATTCCCACTTAGTCAAGAATAAAGAAACTGCCCGCACTAGTACTCCAAAATTCTGCATTAGTTTCCTTCCAATCAGTTAAATCACTAAGGCACAGTGGGACATAGAGCTTTGAGAGCCCTAAATTTTGACTTACCCTTTCCGTCCTTGACCTTTTGACCTCTAGCTATGCACTAATTAACCCAACTAATAAATCAGTTATGGTCTTGTAGTAGACTTTATAAGCTTTGTATTGATACCAAATATGTTGGAATAAACTTGAAGAAACATTGTGAGAGATTTGCCTGAGCAGGCCTCTGAAATCCTATGCAGGATGGACCAATCTACCAAAAAGTGCCAAACACAAAAGTATGCCATGATGTGACACACTTGCTTCTGTTTTCTGCACATTTTTGAGGTCTGGCACCCTGACTACTATCACCAGTTTCACCATGTTCTTCAGGTTGTATTTTTTGTGTCTTAAATATTATGCAGTTGAATATTTTCTGATCATTCAGTTTAAATGCTTCACTAACTGCTTGCATGGTTGTGTAAAGTGCCACCATCTACAATTGCTCCAGAAAGTACTCTATTTTACATTGGAGAGCCAGTCAGCATATAGCAGTCAGAAGACACAAAGCTGCTCCTCAAGAGGTATCCATCACACTGAAGCACATATGAATGAAGCTGTGGGTTGGAGGATTAGAATTGGGTACAGTGACCAAGCAAGCCATGGAACTTGACTCTGCGATGATCAGTACGGCAGAGGAGTGGGTTGTGCCTGCATGTTTTTGACTATTTTCTGTTTACAACCACATGTATGCCTTGTGCTTTTGTGTGTTTGCCCATCTGCATTTCGTTTATGACTCTCACCTGTTTTTTAGCCACACAGCTGTTTTTGGCCCTCATTGTACCAGCTTCATTCGGTTCAAGACATTAAACCACTTTGTGTTACACATGCCCCTCATAAATGATCATTGTCTGCATGGGTAGGACCTCATGAGGCCTAATGTCATTTATCTACTAGCCCTTTGTGGTTCACCATGGCCATACAGGTACAGGATATTCAAGCATTGTATGTAGACAAGATTTTCTGACGGCATGTAGACATATTTGTTGGACAAGACTGTGAGGAGAGCAGTGCATTGTGAAAGCAGGTGTGTCATTAATAAAAGCACCCCCCCCCTCAAATAAAAGAGCAGCAGGACAGGCAAATAAATGCTGTTGGAGTCCTGTTATGGCACATGTTTCTGGTCTGATCCAAATTAATTTTGATGATTTGACAGACCAGCAACGAAGCGTTACTCTGGAGGCTGTTCATGGACTGCCTGGACCCCACTCTGGCTGGTTCATAATATTTAAACTTCTCTGGTGATGCAGAGCAGGAAGACCTTTGCTAGAATCGTGCTTTTGTTGTACGCTGCCTGCACCACCTTCTCTAGTGATGAGATGTTGAAAAGATGCATGGGAAAGCTAACCTCACTGGATTCTTTGAAACGTTTCCAGCTGAATGTTTCCTATCCTGAACCTCAGTGAAGCTGACAGACGTGGCTGAGGGAAGCAGTGCCAGCTGGAAAGAAAAATGCCCAACCTACTTAGGAAGGAGATGGATAAATAACCATACAAAAAATTATGCTGAGATATTTCCCTGTTTTTGGGAAGTGACTAATGTATTTCTACTTTGTTAAAAAATAAGACAGCACCAGAAAATGCTACTCTCAGTGACTAGCATCAGTAAGTGCAGTAGGAATATTTATTCAAAATGTCTTGATTGAAACTACAAATATAATATCAAACTTACCAAGGAATACCAATGACCACCAGATATACTGTAAAAGTGATGCAGTATTTAAATTTTCAAAATGAACTCAGAAATACTGAGTCGCACTTATGGACAAGCAATATGGACTATAATAAGAATGGAGATATGAATAATTATTTGTACACCTGGCCATTCATAGGCTCCAATGAATATATGACAATGGGAGGAATTCCCAGTCATAACAGAGATAACAGCAGGTGTTCCAAAGAGAAAGGTAATTGGATGCCCTTGCAATTTCTACAAGTAGGCCAAGCCCGGAGTGACTAATCGGGAGATTCTGGAGATTTCCCCCTGGGCCGCTTGACTTTTGGGCCGGTCGGAAATAAAATAATTCGATTTGACAGTGAATCTGAAACAGTAGCACGTAAGATCCGCATTTACAGCTGACATCACCACCTTTCTATAATGATGGATTACATGGGTGCTACCACCTGAGGGAGGTCTCCCCTTCCCAATCGCTCAAGTTGGTTATGCCCAACAGTCCAACTCTGAGTCTACAGATTGTTTAACTTAGTAAAATAGCAGTTAGCATAACAGTATGAAAAAGAGGAGACCAGGAGGGGCTGAAAAGTCCAAGCTAAGAAAAAAAAGAGCATTGGAGGAGGATGTGGCCAAATGTGTCAAAATCAGAGAGATTTTTTCAAAATAATGAAAAGAACTGGCAACAGGTAAATGTGGTTAACCTGTTGCAAAATATTAAACCAATTCAAATATTAGCGTATTTCTATAGCTTATCATGGAGAATCAATGTGTACGCAAATGTAATTTTAAGAAAAAAAATGTATATAAAACAAAGGCATGATCTGCGTATTCAGTAAAATGACCATTTAACCATTTTGTAGTTTTTGACCAGCAGTCCCCTGTCAGTCGGTGTTCTGCCAAGAATGAGGGACTGATGAACAGTGAGGATGCCAGGATGGCCGAGGGAGCAGGTATTATATATGAATTAAAGTTACTTCATTTAAATCCAGATACAGTGGTACCTCGGTTCTCGAACTCACTGAAACTCGAAATTCTTGAAAGTCAAACAAACCAGTTTGACCTAGAACTCGATCTGAATATCAGAAGTTGAACCGTGAACGCTGACCTAACATAAAATTTATGCACCAGGAAATGAGTCATACTACAATGCAATTCTTACTTGAATGCCTTCTTCACAGACTGGACAATTAACCAAATAAAGCAGCGCAACATTAC
>JABFEA020000038.1:970884-987983 GCA_019775915.2 Cyphomyrus plagiostoma
AAGCACAGGAGGTAACGAGGGGGGCGTGGCACACATGGGGCTGGAACAGGAGCGGACGTCGCGGGGTGTAACAGTCAGTTATCTAGATCTGTTTTGCTTCAAATGTTGTCTTTGATGATGGTATGGGTATCCTATAAAAATGAGGCTTGCTACATTTTGAATTTCTGTTTTGACAAGCAACAGCACAGCATTTTATTTCTTTATTTTGGGGTCTTTGCCCATTCACCTTCGTGTGTTTGTTGTTTTTCTGCCACCACTGTGTGAAATTGTGTGCACAATTTCTTGTAATGTAATCATTACATCCACTCAAAATTTGTCTATTGGAAACAGTTGTGCCCCAAACAAAAGGCAATGTGTTTGTCGACGGGTCTGTATAACAAAATCGAAGTGACACTTATTTGCACATTGTAAAAATAAATACAGTGGAACTTGGTTCTCAGACTTAGTCAGTTCCGAACTCCGGATCGAATCCTAAAAACTTCGAGTTTTGATCAAATTTTTCCCATAAGAAATAATGGAAAACCAGGTAATTGGTTCCCGGCCCCCAAAAATTACACCTAAATATGTTTTTTTAGCATTTTAACACAAAATGAACAGGATAAAACAAGAAGAGCATTTTTACTTAATGGCTTCCAAAATGATAAAGATCTTATTCCAACATTACCCCTGTCCTGCCCCAATCGTCCGCTCCTTCCATGTGCCACGCCCCCCTCATCAACCTCATGAGGGTTCCCCATGTGATCAGCTGTTTCTGGTTGTTGTCATTAGTCCTCTGTATTAAGTCCACGTTTCAGTTTGTTTTCCCAGTCCAGTCATTGGGTGCGTTCGACCTGCTTACAGCGCTGGCTTAAAGCAACACATTCTGATCCCGACTGCATTACAGTTAGATGCATTGCGACCTCTTACCCAGCTGCACAAACTGGAACCGCCTTCGGGGATGGCACACCTTTCCCCTTATTGGCTGAAGAGTTCTTCGATTTGTCCACCAATAGCACTTTTTTTCCAATCTTCTTCTGTCCAGTTTCTGTCTTGCCCATCTCAGTCTTTTATTTTTATTGGCAATTCTGAGAGAACTTTTTCTTTGCAATTCTGTGTAGAAAGCCAGCATCCCAGAGTTGCCTCTTCACTGTTAACATTGAGACTGATCTTTTGTGGGTATTATTTAATAGAGCTGCCAGTTGAAGACCGTCTGTTTCTCAAACTGCACACTCCTATATACAGTCTCTGACAAAAGTCTTGTCGCTTGGGTATAAATTAACCTGAAGTGCCCTTGAAATATATTACTAATCAAAATTTCTTTACAAGAAATGGCTCATTTTAATCCCAACATCTTTTGTAATAATGTTTCGGTGCAAAACTAAACCGTTGAAAAGTATTCTAATATTCACAGCTTGGTAAAGCCCATTGAATCAATTTTTGCAAAGACATAAGTCTTGTCACCTGTGACTAATAATGGATCAATTAAGTTTCAGGTGTGTATTAAAAGAGCCCAGTACACTAGACCTTCACATCAACTGCAACTAGACCTCTGATAACATGTCTACGATTCAACCTGAGACTAAAGTGTTCATTATCAAGAGGCTGAAGACCAGATCCACTGCTGACGTGGCAGACACCTTCAATGTGTCTCAGCGTCAAGTACAGAGGATAAGAAAAAGATATGAAAAGACTGGAGACGTTTTTGACAAGCCCAGGTCAGGCAGACCCCACAAGACAACTGACCATTTGTTGGCTGGAAAATCCAAGGCCAGCCCATGTTCCACTGCAGCAGAGCTCCACACGACCTGGTCACCTGAAGTCCCTGTGTCAACCAGAACAGTTTGTAGAATTCTGTCTCGAAATGGCCTCCATGGTCGAATCAGTGCCCAGAAGCCCGCACTAAACAAAGGACAATTAAAAAACAATGTGGCATTTGCCAAGGCCCACAGCCTGCTAAAAGGATGGACGGTGGAAAAGTGGAAGATTTTTCAGATGAATCTTCTGTTGAATTACATCACAGTCACCACAAATATTGCAGGAGATCTACTGGAGCTCGCATGGATCCAAGATTCACCCAGAAAATAGTGAAGTTTGGTGGTGGAAAAATCATGGTCTGGGGTTACATCCAGTATGGGGGTGTGCAAGAGATTTTCAGGATGGAAGGCAACATCAGTAGTCTAAAATATCAAGAAATCTTATATTCCCAACCATAAAAGGGGCCAAATTCTGCAGCAGGATGGTGCTCCATCACATACTTCCATCTCCATGTCAAAGTTTCTCAAGGCGAAGAAGATCAAGATGCTCCAGGATTGGCCAGCCCAGTCACCAGACATGAACATCACTGAGCATGTGTGGGGTAGGATGAAAGAGGAAGCATGGAAGACGAAACCAAAGAATGTTGATGAACTCTGGGAGGGATGCAAGACTGCTTTCTTTGCTATTCCTGATGACTTCATCAATAAATTGTGTGAATCCTTGCCGAACCGCATGGATGCAGTCCTTCAAGCTCATGGAAGTCATACAAGATATTGAATTTAATTTGCTGATGATATGCAACACATTTTTAAAAAAGTAAATTATTTGTTCAATTTTCACATTACTTTCTGTAGGCGACAAAACTTTTGTCTTGCCAAAATTTGACCTTTCTGTATTCATTAAATGATAAATCTTTTTTCATTGAAACAAATTTATTTTAGTGCATTGGGAGGGTTTTAGCTTTCATATGAGCTATTTCTGAAACTAATTGATTAACTAAAAGTCAGGTTGATAGCAGGTGTTTCTACAAAATGGATAAGCGACAAGACTTTTATCAGGTACTGTATACCGCCCAGCCAAAAAAAAAGTAGCTATTACAATTCTCCGTTGGGCCGCCTTTAGCTTTGATTATGGCGCACACTCGTCATGACATTGTTTCCACAAGCTTATGCAACATCTGGCCCTTTATTTTCATCCAGATTTGCATTCTTATCTCGCAAAGATCCTGTATTGCCAAGTGAGTTGAACCACCCCATAAATCCTCCTTCAGCACATCCCGAAGATCTTCAATGAGGTTAAGACTATAACTTGGTGGTGACTAAGTCATGCGTGAAAAATGAAAAATGATTCCTCATGCCCCTGAACCACTCTTTGACAATTTGCACCCAATGAATCTTGGCATTCTTGTCCTGGAGTATGCCCATGCCAACAGGTAAAGAAAAATCCATTGATGATGACCTAGCCATTCAGTAGACTCAGTTACTCAGCTGATTTTACTTTTTTGCTGCATAACATTGCTGAGCTTTAAAAATGATCCAGTCATTGTTTCTTAAGTATTTGCTGATATAAATTCAAATGGTGACTTTTGTCTGGGCAGTGTATTTATCCTCTCAGCTCAGTTGTGCCCTGGAGTCTCCCTCTCCTCTTTCTGTTGTGGTTAGAGCCAGTGTGTGCTGCTCTGTGACCTTCAGTTTTCTGGCACTTTTTCACATGGAATAGCCTTCATTTCTCAGAACAAGAATGCACTGATGAGATTTAGAACAAAGTTTTGGTTTGACCATTTTGAACCCACAATTTTTGATGCTCCAGATACTGAACTAGTCCAAAGAAGACCAGTTATTAGTTTCTTTAAATCAGCACAACTTTCATCATTACTAACATAATTGCAAACTGGTTTACTAATGATGAATTACCTTTTAAAATGATAAACTTGTGTGGTGGCATAGGGTGAAAGACCCCTCCGCAACTCAACCTTTTATTATTTTTGCAGACAGATTTTCCTTAACCTACATATACCACACCCTTTAGGACCCTTTTTGCCATGACACAGAAGAGACCCACCGCAATTTTACTAAACAACACACAACTTTATTTGGGGAATTACAACTAATTTCTGGACTCTCACCAACACTCCCCCCTCCCCAGAGACAACTTCCCACCTACCAGGCATGAAAAATCAAACATACGTGTCTTAATTTCAACCGCCACACAGGTACACTTCACCACAACAACCAGTAGACACCCCACTCGGCACCGCAAACCTACTACACACTACTTGACCTTAAGCCTATAGTGGTAAGGTATTTCTCCTTAAGGGGAGTAATCAGATGAGCCTGTGCCCCACAAACAATAGATATTTTTAAATAAAAAGGGAAATCAGTTCCAGGCCACAGTTACCCCCCATGTGGCCCCCCAAAAATAAATCAAAATAAACCAAAAACACTCATCCAGTGTCCCCCCCCAGGCAGTGTCCGCATGGTCCCGGCTACTCCCAGTGCCTCCCCTAAGTCCCTCAATCAATCCAGACCCAGATTGTACTGTATGGTGTCATAGCTTCCACGGATGCCCCCATGACATCGTTAGCTCTGTTGCTCTGCTCTACATCCTCCAGCTCCAGCCCATCCTCCTAGGCCTCAATGCTGCGAGAGCAGAAGGTGGCTCAGATTTCCCCCAGCCCTGCAATTCAGCCTGACTAGCTATGCCACACACATTCACTTGAGCTTAGCCACTTTCCTTTGAGTGGACTTGGGGGCGATGACCATTCTGGCCGTCTCTCTTCCTCTCCAGCGTTGTCCTTCTTGCCGGCCACCACTTCAGCTTCTCTCACTGCTGTCCACACTGATGAATTGGTGAAACAAAAACACACACCACCCACAAAAAGAAAAACCCAAAATAACATAAATCCCCCCCCCCCAAATCTCCATGAGGACACGACACTTGCATTAAAAAAAGTATATTCTACTGGAACGCAGGAGTAATTGTTGCTGATAATGGGTCTTCATACACCTATGTAGATCAGGGGTCCTGGAGAGCTATTATCCAGTAATTTTTCTATCCTACATGGCTTCTGATGAGCCATACCTGGACCTGGTATTTACCTGAGAACTAGTGTGGCTCATCAGAAGCCAAGTAGGATAGAAATCCTACTGGATAGTAGCTCTCCAGGACAGGAGTTGGAGATCCCTTATGTAGATACTCCATTAAAAAACAGCTGATTCCAGCTATGACTGTCATTTACAATATTAACATTTCTGAGGATTTATTCTGAAGCTGAGAATTCATCAGGCACCTCATCAATAGTCCCTCATAGTTCTTCCAGTCATTGTTTCATATATCCAGCATGTTGTGCTGTCAGGCAGGAGTGTCCTGTAAAGATCTTATGTATAGGTACCATGACCTTCCAGGACAAGGGCTTTCGGTGCCAGTAAATCTTCCCAAGTCACACAATAAATCCACCTTAGTCTTGCTCATTATTTCAGACACTTTTCTGATAGTTTGCATGCTTCAGACCATGAAGACAAAATAGGTGCAGTGATTAGACTCTAAAACATTTATGGTTAAAATGGACCAATTGGGACTGAGGTTCCTAAGCAGGACATGGCCTCAAGTTCTCTTGGTTTTATGATCTCTAGCATATCATTAGAGCAAATAATTTAATACATCATTCTTAAGGACGCACAATTATGCCTAAAATGAAACGTTCTGAAAGATACATTCATTATGCACAATGTAAAATATTTCCATGTGCTGATTTCCAGGCCTGCTGGCCAGCTCACAGATAAAACGACCCAACGTCAGTAATGCAGCTGTTGGCATCCTAGCCTGTACGCAGTCACACTGTGGACTGTCACATGTTAACAACAGCACGCACAGTCCCAGAATACCCGTCTCTCCCAGCCAGAGTAGTCCACATGCCCCCCATGTGGCTTCTGGACAGTAATCACCCAAAGCGGAGTCCTTCTGCAGCAGCCTTGAGTTCGTTTCTGGCAATCTAGGATAGCACTAACTTTGTACGAAAGGAGCTGAACATTTAACCATACGGGATTTAACCACATCTCCTGGAAGCCCGAGAAGACACAATGAAAGTCACCCTCCATTTCTAATACTTTGTACAGCTTCTTGGTGCACTCTAGCATGAGAACGCCCCCTTGAGACACTGTAAATTATAAGTATGCAATTCCAGATCCAGCAAGGCTTATAGTTTTACATAGACATGTGTGTGCTAACAGGTTTCTGCCCACTGATATATTCAGAAGATTAGGCCCACATGGGGGCAGGCATGCACTGGAGAGTTGCCATCTGGTAATGTAGCATCCTCTTCATTTTAATGGAAACATTTTCTTCTTTATGTTAGTATTAATGTTGTGGGGAGTCTCAGGAAGCACAGACTAAATATACCGAAACGTCGTTAAAGTGGGCACCAGAATGGCATGCAAGCGACAAGTATGTCCTTAAGTGAAAAACTTTAGTGTTGTTTGTGGTGCACTGCTGGCCAAAGGAAGGCCCTGGGTAGGAGTATGCTCAGCCAGCAGGGGCTTTCAGGGAAATCCTCTGAGCTTATTGGGAGAGCCCAAAAGAAAGACTGCATGTTCCTCAATCTGTGGCATCTGGATCACATGCTGTTATGGGGTCTGAACAGGGTAAGATCAAGTCATAGAATGTTTTTGTTGGTACAGTATCTTACTGTTAACTGTATCATTTTAACATTTAAAGTGGCTGTTTTGGTGAAAATTGAAATACAATGACCAATTAACTCCAAATAGCTTCCACTCAGTAGCTATTCTTCAAATGACTTGCTTTAATATATGTTGTCAGAATGCAGTGAACACAATCAGCTGACCAGCAATGTGGTTATCACACTTCACTGTTGAAACAGAATTAGGGCACCTGATCATGCTGAGAGCTTCCACAGAACCATCTACATGAATGTGTCTGAAAGCCTTCTTCTCGTTTCTCCACCTATCTGTCTGTCTCCTGGCCCCACTGCAGGTTTTCAAGGTGAAGGCGGTCCAGCTGGCTGAGAAGCTTCTTCCAGCATTTAACACCCCCACAGGAATCCCATGGGCCATGGTGAACCTGAAGAGGTGAGCGGGGCATATTTCCCAAACAATGACATGGTTATGCTCTTAGGCGTAGTGAAAACTGTCCAGCCCTGCTGTCCTAAGGTGACAAGTGTTAGTGCTCAGCTAATATGTCAGATTATTGGGAATCTATTTTTTTAGTGACTCAAATTAAATGAAGGTTTAGCTTCATCTGTCTCATTAGGGGGGCAGCACGATACACCTGAGTAGGCCTGCTGTCTCTGGGGGACAGTTGCAGGGTCAGGCTCAGAGGCCCCAAATGGGAGGGGTTGTGCATGGGGTCCATCTGAAGTAATTTTGCCCCAGCTAGGGAATTATGTGCAGCAGGCCTGTATCTGACCATGAGTCTTAACTGTCACATGGCTGATAGAGAACATGTATGCTCACCGTACTGTGAGGAGTAGGTTATGGATGCCTGACCAATGTTTACATTAGCTTAAGAGCTTCCAAAAGACATGGAGCTGAAGAGCAGCAGTGACACTCTTGAGGCTGCTGGCTTTAGTGCATACTGCAGGTTTTCAGTATGGAGATAGAGTAGGCCCTGTAGGTCACTGTGGGGAGTGCAGGGCATGGCTGGGGGTTGCATTCCTCCTTTCACGTGCATCTGGGCTGGATGAGTAAGTGGGCTGTGTGTCTGTATACATGCCTCTTTCATGCTGACTCATGAAATATCATAGTTATATCTGTCACATTAAAATGACTGGATAATATTATATTTCCATATGCCATACACTAGAGATTTCACCCATCTGATACCCACTATGGATATTGGGCAGATACTGGCAAAAAAATGCTGGATCAGACATTGGGACACAGGGGAGTAAGACATGTCTAGCCTGAATATTGTGAAAATGCTTGTAGCCTTAACAACTTAAGCAGAAGTGAGGGTCATGTGATGGTTGGCTGTTCAGTGATTCATGTGCGTCAGCGCTGTCATGTCGGCTTTATGGAAATACAGTAACCATTTTACATTCACGCATTTGACATTTGTGGTTTTGTGTATTTGCGATTTAGCCTTGAACAATAAAATGGGAATATTTTTGGAGCTTTCCAAAATGTCATAGAAACTCACCAATGATGTGTAAGCCAAAAACAATACTGAAAATGATTTCGATTACAAAAAAAATCATATAATGTGTAAATATTACTAATACATAATATTTGTTAGTGTAACTGCATACTGAATCGTTAATATTTAAATTTTTGACTTGGGCATACCTCGCATCTTTGTCTGGCCAACCAGCCTCATTTACATTAGGTGTCTTTGTGACCATGGAATCTCGTGCTTCTCTCAGTAACTTTTCAGTGCCATTTATTTTGCATTTTTTAAAAATTATTCGAAATGTAGTGCACCCAGTGTGTATAGAAGTAGATCTGTACATTCAGGGGCATAATTCAGATGGCTTGTATATTACATAAAAAAGGTCTCGATAGAGTTACTAAATTGCCCATTGGTGTGGATGTGTGAGTGAATGGTGTGTGAGTGTGCCCTGAGATGGGCTGGCCCCCTGTCCTGGGTTGTTCCCCGCCTCATGCCCGTAGCTTCTGGGATAGGCTCCGGACCCCCCACGACCCAGAAGGATAAGTGGTTTGGAAAGATAGTTTGCCATGTTAACTTGAAATGTATTGATACAAATATCTCATTTAGTGCTTAGTAGTTGATAAAGGGGAAAACATCTGATTGGTATCAGCCAATGCTCAAAATTTTAATATCAGAAGAAAAAATTATATCAAGCTATCTCTACTATACACATTGTTTAACATTTTTAAATTCAATTTTATTGTTAAATTATTGATTATATGATTTGAAAACTGGGGAAAGAATTGTACCAGCCTGTCAATTGATCTGTGTTAGTAAATGAGTTTGGTTCTGGCTAATGGTGTCTCTTAAATTATACAGACAACAAACAGACAATGAACATATAATTTACATTCTTAATAAATTATTATTACTTCCTTCCCAGGAGGGATTCCATACATATTCCTTATGTCTTACCTCTCTCTCTCCTTATCCCTTTCTCCGATTTTCTCTCTGATTCAGATTATCATTGGCAGGAAAATCAGTTCGTTCATGTTGCCAGAGAATAAATAATCTCTCCCTCTTCATCTCTTCTGTTTAATATTTCATTTCAAATTGAGAAATGCTTTATTTGAATAGGATGTTGTCTTGCATGGATAAAGCTGTATAGGACAACGATGCGCTTCAGTGCTGTGTGAACAGCCTCACTCCAAGACCATGTGGCATGTTTCTGCATATTATGACCAAACACTCTGCTATATCCCAGTCCTGGTAGTTGTGCCACAGGAACAATTTCCAGTTATTCATTGGAAAAACAGATCTTCAGTCACTTTCTTAAAAAGGCATTTCTAAAAGTCCTAAGTGTAGCAGGAATGTGCTCTGTCTACTTCTGCAATTCATTTGGTGACCATGTAACCCATTCTCTGCTGCATGCTGCCCAGAGTTCCCTTCCGGTTCTCTTCTTTGCCTTTGGGTCACACCAATATGACATTCAGACCTTGAGTTTTAAAAATGAACAAAACATGACAGCACTAACCCTCCTGAAGAGGAATCTGTCTTGTGGCCAGTGCAGGGTTCTGTAGTCCTGCTGTACAGCTGGCATGCCATCTATAGGCTTTTCTGCTCTACAAAGGCAAAACACAGCAATTGCGCTGAAACTAAAACTGAGAAGAAGTGCTTCGACCTTTTTTTGCTGTCCAACCATATGTAAAGAAGGACGTCAAATTATAGTGAACTTCAAAACCAAGCAGAGTTGTATTTTGTCACCCAGTTCAACTGTCTGTCAGCGCTCCTACTGGGTGGCTGGTATATTGGAAGGTGATTAATAAAATATAATTTGGAGGGAATGTGATCTTTGCTCAGATCTTCCCTCGTTTGTATGTGCCCAGTGGCGTAGGCCGGAACTGGGGCTGGGCTTCAGCAGGCAGCAGTATCCTCGCTGAGTTCGGAACCCTCCACATGGAGTTCGTTCACCTCACCTACCTGTCGGGAAACCCCAACTTCTACCAGAAGGTGAGTGAGAACAGTTCTGTTTCAGCCCAGAATAAGATACCCGCTCTTACCTTTGGTATTTGTTCATTTCTCCTTGTCATATATGTCTTTTGGAAGCTGCTTACATTCTAAGCTATCTAGTATAACCAGAAAAATACTTTCCATGTGTTGCCCATTACTTGCTGTTGGAGTAATAGCAAGAGCAGCATCTTCTGTGGAGTAAGGTTTTATCTGCTGTGCGAATTGTCAGGGATTTAGCCAATTCATAAAGCTAGAATCAGTATCATAAGCAGCTGATAGATGGAGTGGGTGCACAAAGTGTGACCTCCAGATTTTCCTGATGCTGATGGCTGACGCATGGGCTGAAGTCAATGCAGGTTCTCAGTTTTTTTTTGATAGCAAGAGAACAGGGTGAGAGACCAGGTTGATCAGCAACAATATGAGAATCCATCAGCTTAGTCAGACCTGTCAGTCTGAAGATGATGTCTACCACAGGATCCAGCCTGTTTGCTGTGTGTGTGAGCAGGTATACCTATCCTTAACACAATGTCCCCATAACGTGATAAATATCAGTTTTTTTCCCATTATGGGGACCGGTTTCCTGGTCCTCATAAGGGAAAACTCTATTTTATAAAAACCGGAAACAGCTAAAAATGCAAAAACTCTTGTATTTTGCTTGTTTATTTATGGTTATGGATAGGGCGTGGTGGGGGTTAGGGTTGTCATAGAAGTGAATGAGTGGTCCCCATAAGGATAGGTATACCCGATGTGTGTCTCACAGCATTTGTTCATCAGTTTGTAGGCCTGTTGCGATAAACGATAAATCAATTAATTGCACGATATTTAAAATGAGGTCGATAATTTTTCCGCCCACGATAATTTTAATTTCTTTCATCTCCTAAATTGCTCTTTTTAAAAAACCCGCGCCTCTCTTTGTTTAACCTGATGATGCTGATTAGCATGACCTGATTTGAGCTTGTTAATAATTAGACAACGTGTTTCGGCCACAGTCGTCCTTAATGTTTAGGCAGCTCAAAAACTTAGACAAATCTATAAATATTAATAAAACGGCTCTTGAACAGTAGCCGGGTGTTATCGTTCACTAAAAAGAGTCAGCTCAACGACACATCACTAGTAATGAGGCATGAACTCTCGTGTTGGTGGGCTCTTTGCACGTCTGCTTCCGCGTTCATGGAAATGCGGCTCGCTCATTTCCGGAATGTGAAAAATGGTTTATACACGCCATTAACAGACTTGCCTAAACATATGATCAACGATGTACATCGCTTTTTTAAATCCTTCTCCAAAGTATCAACATGTAAATTAGAGAAGGGCTTTAAGATTGCCTTGTCTTACATCCACAGATACGAAGGGGAGTCTTATTCGTTCAACTAGGTGGCTGGTGTTAGCTATAGCTTACGCTAATAGACGTTGCTCCCGGACAGTGATAGTGTATGCATGCATGTGGCAATGAAGTAACTATGAACATCCCCAGTCATTCTAGCAGAGAATGTTTAACTTAGTATATTCTATATTTGCTTAAGTACACATTGCGTTAATTTCTGTTTGCTATTCTTAGTGTCAAACAGAAACACGGGAACAGGAGAGGTTGCTGCCTCAGTGTAAAAGTATGGCAGCACTGGTACTTTGTCAGAGTTCTAATTAAAGCTGTTCAATATTCAGATTTGTTTTGTATGGACTCATCAAAGCTTATGATAAACCGCCATAAAATGAGCCACGGAGATGCTGCAGCGAACGCTTTCAGATAATGTTGTGAAAATACGCTGTACAAATAAAATTTAATATTTAGGTACAGTATTGTACTGTATTATATAGCGTATTTTAATTATACACAGTTCAGTAATTTAATTTGTACAGTGCTGTAATTTGAAAAGCGTTTGAAACGGTACTGTATTTTCCAATCAAAATTAGTGACACTATCCGTTTTATCACCTGATATTCATGTAAGAAATATACACGTGTCAGTTAGACTGAAACATGAAGAAGAAAAAATCGGTTATGATGATCATCCGATTATAATTATCAATTTCGCCAAGGCAGACGTGTTCACTATAAGCGGTAAAGTAAAATGTGCCAATAAATTATATGAAATGTGAATATAAATTTGTTGGATTTGCAGAATTTCTCAGAGGGTTGCATGGAAACTTAAAACTCGATTATATTTTGAGGATGTAATGCACTTAGGAAATTATTATTATTGTTTTTTTAGCTTCTGAAACACAAGTTCATCCTCTCTTGCACTCATAGTTACTCAAACCGGAAGCAAGTGAGCGGTATTTCGCACGGATATGACGTCACTGTGACACTATTGTTTATCGCAATAATTCCTGCGACAATTTATCGTCCAGCAAAATTTGTTATCGTGACAGGCCTATCAGTTTGTGGACTAATCTAATGAGATACAGCATCTGAGATATATGGCTTTGTCTTAGTTGCCTGCTCCATTTCCCCTAAGGTTATGCACATACGCAAACTACTGGCCAAACTGGACCGGCCCAATGGACTGTACCCCAATTATCTGAACCCTCGGACAGGACGATGGGGACAACGTGAGTACTTCCCACTAATTACTCTTGGATAAGAGTTTAATTGGCTAACACTTCACTACAGCCTACAGTGCGTTGTTGCAGTTATGTTATAGCTCCAGATCAGTGTTGCTACCATTTAGTCTCCTTCACCTGGTTTAAGCTGTGGAGAGCTCTGAGTCACTATATTCGGAATACATGACCAAATAGTACTTAGCTCTAATGCTTGTAGATGCAGTTAAACACCATGAAATATTTACTGAAGGCATTTCAATCCCAGAAGCACTGCCACTGCTCAAAGGCTTGCAAATATATTTGACTTTATTAAAGCTATTAGGTTCCATTATCTGAGTCTTCTAAGAGGAAATTACAAAAAGCGTGGCCAGGAAAGATGAACCAGGTCACCTTGTCATTGAACATTCACTTTATTTTGTGTTATTTTTTCAACATGTCTTCAATCCCCTTAGCTCATCAGAGATCAGAGCTGAGATTTATGACGTGTAATATTATCCATGGGGTTTTGGTATGCCTTCTAGTGAACTGAATGTTAATTATTTTAGTGGAGCCATCAGTGCCACCAGCTACCCATTATAACAGGGAAGCAGTTTGGGGATGGATGATCACAGCGACTGCAGTGTCCGAGGATGAGGCTCAGGATGTGTTGATGGGGACTTATCACTTCTGGGTGAACTGGGCTGAAATAAAGAGATTGTGATGGGTACTTATCCCCTCTGAGTGAATTATGGTAAAGCAGAGAGATGGTAATGAGGACTTATCCCCTCTGCGTGAAGCAGAGAGATGGTAATGAGGACTTAACCCTTCTGAGTACAGCAGAGAGTTTTCCCTGTCTAGTCACAGGATCTAATGTTGAAATATAAATAACATAAAACCAAGATCCTGCCTTCATGCAGTCATATTAAATAGTAGAATGGTTCCTCTTACTTTTGTACTTCCTCTTACTTTTACTGCTGTCTTTCACTGGAACAAAAATTTCTCTGGCTTTCTGAGGCCTGACCCCCAAGCATAGGGAAAGCATCCAGAAAAAGACCCATCTCTATTAGTTCAAGGAATAAAAAAATTGTATTGCCACTAATTGTACTCTGCAGTAGTAATTATTGTACAGGCCTTGACTACTACCAGTCATTATCTTCCTAATTAAGTTGGCACTATTCCAGTTAATTGAGTGGAAGACACGAGATGCAGGATGAAAGCAAAAACCAAGGAGACTGGGCACAGACAGGCTGAATATCTATTTTACCAGATTTTAAAATAATTGTGATGGATAAATAATGAAAACACAGCTTTGTACTCTGGCACTTGTCTTCCCAGGGCAGTAGAAAGCGAATTTTGTGCTAGAACTCGATCAGGTGATTTTGCCATGAGGGTTAGTGCTCTGGATTTCAGGAACAGTGCCCCCAGTGTTCCCCTTTCCTTTAAAACGTGACCTGCTGTTGGTCAGTCAAGAGGAGAGAAGCCCTTAGCGACCTACAGTTTGTGTGGATCCTGGTGTCTGCTTGTTTCAGAGTCTTCTCCTTAACCTGCCCCCTAAACAGATCATCTGACTGAATGAGCACTCTACTGCAGTGCTTTTGACAGGGAGATGTTTTCCTGTGGTCTACTTCAGTGCTGGATAATTGTATATGTATCACGTGATTGACGTTGGTCTATTCAAAACAGAAGGAAACCTCACCCTGCTAAATGTTGTAGTGGATTAATAAGTGTTTCTGCCCTCAGACCACACCTCTGTGGGAGGACTAGGGGACAGTTTCTATGAATACCTCCTAAAAGCCTGGCTCATGTCTGATAAAACTGACACGGAGGCCAGGAAGACCTATGACGATGCTATTCAGGTGAGCCTTTAACTCTTTAATCTAGAGTATACAGCCCTAACAGATCCTCACTCCTGCTATCATCATCCATCCATCCATCAATCCATCCATCCATCCTTTACAAGCCAGAAGCTCAACCTCCAATAATAACATGTATATATCTATGAAGCTTTATGAAATACATCCACATGTCTTTAGGCTATAGAGCGCCATTTGATTCGCAAGTCCAGTGGCGGCTTGACCTTCATCGGAGAATGGAAGAACGGGCACCTAGAGCGCAAGATGGGTCACCTGACCTGCTTTGCTGGGGGCATGTTTGCCCTGGGAGCTGATGGCTCACCAAATGACAAGGCTGGACACTATCTGCAGCTGGGGGCCGAAATCGCCCACACATGCCATGAATCATATGACCGTACGGGTGAGAGCAGAAAGTCAAGAACCAATACTTTAGTTGAGGGGGCACAACTAATTTAGTTACTCAGTTACAATTCAAGAGCAAATCATGAACTAATATAGTTCCTGCATGAAATACATGAATTGATTAATTATTGATTAATGAGTAGGATAAGCGGTTTAGAAAATGGATGGATGGATGGATGAACGAACATCACAGCGCAATCTCCTTCTCTCCACACCAGTGCTGAAGCTCGGGCCAGAGGCTTTCAAGTTTGACAGTGGCCTAGAAGCTGTAGCTGTCCGCCAGAATGAGAAGTATTACATACTGAGGCCTGAAGTCATTGAGACCTACTGGTACATGTGGAGGTTCACCCATGACCCCAAGTACCGCCAGTGGGGTTGGGAGGCCGCAGAGGTAGGTGCAGGGCAGGAGTGTGCATGTGTGGAGTGGAGTGAGCAAACCTGTCCATGAAATATTTACAACAGTCAGGGAGGTATTCCAAGAAGCAGAATTAAGGGAAAGTCTGACTTATTTAGAAAAGTCTGGATCAAGTGGGAGCTCCGTTCCATCAACGTGTCTTAAATGAATCCCCGCTGAGCTACCATGGTAACTTAGGTGAGTGAACAAGTCTGCTCCAGACCAGGTTAACTGTCTCACTTAGTTAAACGTTGTCTCAAAGAACACCCGACGTGTGGGAACAGTTCCAAAATTTTTCCTTTGAGAAAACTTGTTCTGTCGGACGAAGTTCCAAGCTCTCACTACTCATGTCATGTAATAAATACAATAAAGCAGGGGTCACCGACATGGTGCCCACGGGCACCCGGATGCCCCCAAGGACCACATGAGGCGCCTGTGGACCTGTTCTAAAAATAGCACAACGCACCAGTGAGCAGCATCTAAAATTTTATTTTAACCTGTTATTATTCTTCTTTAATCACATTTGCATTTATATAGATTCAAAAATGACAATATCTTAAAAAGACCATTTAAAACATGTTTATTATACATGAAGTTCGGATAAGTTTAGGAGGGCATTTCAAACTGGTAGTTCTTCCTATGGCTCAGTACCGGTGAAGTAGCTCTCAGTTTCAAAAAGGTTGGTGACTCCTGCAATAAAGCCTATAAAAATCACATCTCAGCATTCCAAATAATTCCAAAATAATTTAAATATAAGTGTACCCATATTACAAAGGTCAAACATGAAATGCGATGACTGAAACTGAAAAAAAATTTAAAATAACATGAACAGGAAGGTATTTTTATATTTTGTTTAGTCACAGTATACTTTAAAAGTTTACTAGTAAAAAGAAAAGACAAGATACAGTTTTTTGTGCAGAACATTTCCCGTGGATGTGATTGAAAGTATTTTATGGAGATCAAATAATACAGAATAACAGTAAGAATTACATGTGAACTTAACCCAGACAGTTCCTCGTTGGCTATGGGGATCAAACCAGGAACTTTCACGGTGTAAGGCAACAGCATAAACCACTGTACCACAATGTCACTGTACTAGGCAATTGTAACATTTACATAAGTTATGCATTTAGTCTGTCTACAATTCATTGCCAAGACAACTGCCTGGCTTTATGGCCACAGAATTGCCTTTTTAACGATTACATCTTTGTTTTTTTTATACAGCTCCATCAGCAGTGTTTGTTCTGCAGCGGAAAAAAAACAATGCTCTCGTTTTACACACTTTCTGACTCATTTGGTCGATCTATTGTTCATCCATTCATTTGGGCTTCTTACATATCTCGGGTGTGTGCACTAACTCTAAATTTAGAGATGCCGCTAGTTTGAGTCTGACTTTTTCGGGAAAGTCTGGCTTTCTTTAACTACTTTCATGGAATACCCCCCAGTTGTTGTTGTTGTTATTTATTTATTTATAATAAATTATTCTTCCTGTGACATATCATAGGTGCTTCGGTCCTACTTGCAGCAAACACATGCCATGAGTAGTTTGTGATGGTCAACATAGTTTGATGAGTTCAAACATCACTGTATCCAACCCAATTTAGGGATGTCACTAAACAAAGTTTTGTTATATTTTTCCCCTCAAAAGAGGGTCGATCCGGGTCCCTACATTACTGGGATGTGTCCCCCTGTCCCCCCACCATCTGTACCCCTGTGTACCCCTGTGTACCCATGTAGCTGCCTCATTCACCTTGGTCTCATACCACCTGTGATGTACCCATATAGTTATCTCACTTACCTCAGCCTCATGCCACCTGTGATGTACCCATGTAGTTATCTCACTTACCTCAGCCTCATGCCACCTGTGATGTACCCATGTAGTTATCTCACTTACCTCAGCCTCATGCCACCTGTGATGTACCCATGTGGTTATCTCACTTACCTCAGCCTCATGCCACGAGTGATGTACCCATGTAGTTATCTCACTTACCTCAGCCTCATGCCACCTGTGATGTACCCATGTAGTTATCTCACTTACCTCAGCCTCATGCCACCTGTGATGTACCCATGTAGTTATCTCACTTA